>CAUYQU010101460.1:0-28075 GCA_963574635.1 Cheracebus regulus | reverse complement strand
GAATGAAAGAGAGAAAGAAAGAGGAAGAGAAAGAGGGAGAGAGAATGGGATTCTTGTTCTATTGCCCAGGCTAGAATGCAGTCTAAAAATGGGTATTAAAACCCTCTTTTATGCCAATAATTGTGCTTAACGATGAAGACAGGAAATACAGAGCAACCCCATGACCACTTTTTTCTGAGGTTCTCTCACTGCTGGCAAATCTGCTTCGCTAGGCCAGATACTTCTCCCTCTTGTTGGAGTTGTCTCTCGGGTCCCTCTTTTTCCTCCTCATAATCTTGCATCTGTCAGCAATACCAATGGTAGACAGAATGCTGGTATAATTCTCAAGAGGCCTTTTCATATACATATATATTTTTTTGTGGGGGATGGTGAAGACAGAGTCTGGCTCTATTGCCCAGGATGAAGTGCCATGGCATGATCTCAGCTAACTGCAACCTCTGCCTTTTGGGTTCAAGCTATTCTGCTGCATCAGCCTCCCAAGTAGCTGGAACTATAGGTGTGTGGCACCATGCCTGGCTAATTTTTTGTATTTTAGTAGAGACGGCATTTCACCATATTGACCATGCTGGTCTTGAACTCCTGAGCTCAAGTGATCCTCCCTCCTTGGCCTCCCAAAGTGCTGGGATTACAGGTATGAGCCACTGTACCTGGCCCCTTGCATATCTTTTAATTAGTACATGTGAAGCATATGGAACCTTAAACTCTCTGATCTTTCATTTAAATATATATGTATGTGTATAGATATATGTATGTAAACATATATGTATAAACATGCATGTAAACATATATGTATAAACATATGTATGTATGTGTATATATGTATGTGTGTATACATATATACATATATGTACATACATGTACACACATATATGCATACTTAGAGTCAATTCCCATTTTTCACAGATTCTGGATTTGCAAGTTTACCTACTTGCTAAAATTTACTTTTAACCCACAAATTAACACTCAAGATACTTTTTAAGTCATTCTATGACAGACAATAGGATTGTGAATAATTTGAGTTGCCCAACATACACATTTGTAGCTGAGGATGACAAAGCTGACACCTGCCTTCTTGTTTCAGCTCTCATACTCTAAATGAGTGATTTTTTTTGTGTGTGTGGTCTATTTGATCTCATTATTTTTGCATTTTTTTTTCTTTTTGCTAGTGCATTTTCTGTTTAAAGTAGTCCCCAGGCACAGAGTTAAAATGCTGTCTAGTGTTTCTAAGCATAAGAAGGCTGTGATGTGCCTGATGGAGAAAATACATCTAATGTATTAGATAAGCTTCATTAAAGCATAAATGATAGTGCTGTTGGACATTAGTTCAATGTTAATGAATCAACTATATCTATTAACTAGGATATCTTTAAAAAGAAACACAAATAAACCAAACTTATGTATTAATTGTTTGATGAAAATGTTGTGAGGAGAGGGTGCAGGAACTTAACCCTGTATTTCCCTAGGAGCAATGGTTTACTATTCATCATTCAGTGTTTGTAGTGACTTTATAGAACATAACTACCATGAATAATCAAAATATACTTGTTTATGTATATATGTGTATACATATACTTATTTATTCATTGTCATTTAAAAATTGATCAATAATAAAATTGTACATATTTGTAAGGTACATGTGATATTTTGATATGAGCATACAATGTGTAATGATTAAATCAGGTTAGTTAGGTATCCAGCTACTAGAACATTTAGTATTTCTTTGTGTTGAGACCATTCCAGATATTATCTTCTAGCTATTTTGAAATATACAATAAGCTATTATTAATTATTATCACCTTACCATGCTGTCAAACACTAGAACTTATTCTTTCTATCTAACTATTTTGTACCCATTAATCAACCTCTCTTCATCATCGTCTCTCTCCTCCCATTCCCAACCTTTGGTGACCATGACTCTATTCTCTGTCTTCATGAGATCCACTTCTTTAGCTTCCACATATGTATTTAAAAATGCAATATTTGTCCTTCTGTGCCTAGCTTATTTCACTTAACATAATGTCCTCCAGTTCCATCCATAGTGCTGCAAATGCTAGAATTTCATTCTGTTTTATGGCTGAATAATATTCCACTGTTAATATATACTACATTTTAAAATTCATTCACTTCTTGATGGACACTTAGGTTGCTTCCATATCTTGGCAGAAAACCACATTATCATTTTAAAGTAATTCATTAAAAGCAAGTAAGTTTATGGTAAATGGAAAATAAGCATCAAGGTAGGTACTGTGAAAGAAGCATCAAGAAGACATTGTTCTGGGTTTGAGATAGAGAAGATCTGAACACATTTCTTGGAGTTGAGAAAGAGGTGATAAGGTCTGCATTAGAATGAGCTTCAAGAACTGGGCAGTAATGCTTCTAATAAGAATGTACCAACATAGAGTGAGTGAGTCGGAATGACAAGCACGTGCAATCATTTATGTTTTTCTGACTTGGAAAACATTTGGGAATGGTATCATTATTAGATAAAAATTGTGTAGATAGTTAAGGAAGCTGTTCTAGATTTGAAAGTAAATGAGGAACAAAGAGAGTACAGGTGGAAGACTGTGTAGCTCTGTGGCCAAGAGTTGGAATTCTGGAGCCAGACTGCCAGGACCCAGACCCTAGCTCTGCCGCTTCTTGATTGGCTGGCTGTTCTCCAAACCCATTTACTCTTCTTCTGTGGCATGTTCTTTTGTGGCATGCATGCAGACTACATAAATGTGGCCACATAATTGAGTTCCAACCAACAGAATATGAACAGGGGTGATGTGCACCACGTCCAGAACTGGCTCATAAAAGCTGGCATGTCTGACTCCCCATGCTCTTTTCCCATATACCAGTTTATGAAGACAAGCACTATATGGCAGGCAGAATAATGAACCCGCCAAAGACATCCATGTCCTGATCCCCAGAACCACAGAGCACACTAGGTTACATGGCATAGGGGAATTCGACTTGTAGATGAAATTAAGTTTGACAAAATAGAGAGATTATCCTGGATTGTCTGAGTGGGCCCAGTGTAATCATAAGGGTCTTAAAAGTGGAAGAGAAAGGAAGAAGGAAGAACTATAGAGATGGCAGCATGGGAAGGACTTGATCTGATGTTTCTAGCTTTAAGATGTAAGAGGCACATGAACCAAAGTAAGTGAGTGTCCTTGCAAAGATACAAAAGGCAAATAAATGCCTCCTTCCATCGAGCCTCTAAAAAGGAATGCTACCCCACCAACATCTTGATCATTGCTGAGGGAGACTTGTGTCTAGTGTCTGATCTACAGATTTGTGAGATAATGTATCAATGTTGTTTTAAGCCACGGAGTCAATGGTAATTTGTCACAGTAGTAATGGGAAATCCATCCACACTGCAATCTTGAAAGCCATATGTTGAAGATGTCAGAACAACCAGATAGAAGGAGTCTGGTCTCTATGTTAGCTTTTAGAAGAGAGCTGCCAACCAATCAAAACAATTGCTTTGGCTTTATGTGAACAATAAAGAAAGTTCTATTGTTTGAGCCTTCATGCCTTTTGGAATCAGTTTCTTACAGTGCCTAGAGTTACCTTGGTTAAACACTTTGGCAGGTCAACCCCATTCCTTTAGTTTCCTCATCTGTAAATCATGATATAATATGACTTGCAAGGTTGGTCTTGCTCACCTTAAATTTAGCTTCAAGTTAAAAGTTTAATTTCTAGTCTGATATGTATTTAATAGGGATTAGATATCTAGAATTCTTTCCTAGTTGTTGCAAGGATTAAATGAGCTAATATATGTAAAATCACTTAGAATGAATACTGACACATATTGCATCCTATTAAATGTATCAACTATTATTATTATTATTGTCCAGTGATGTAAGGATAAAAGGCAAGGAGGACTTTTTGGAGGCCAACGAATCAATGTAAAATTGGCAGTGAACATAGCAGGGTTAAAACACTATAAAAACACTTAGATATGTGTGGAAAATTATACATCTTTACATCTGTAGTTGATCTAATCTTGCTTTTGATTCAGAAGAGTAAGAAGTACTGATGCTTTGATTATATAAAATACAGAGGCTTGCCCTATTGGGCTCTAAATAGTACTGTATATTTTGGAATGTATCCTTCCTTCTCCTCCTTGCCCCCACTTTTTTTCTTTTTGTAAGTTATATTGCACTCCTTTCCTCTTCTATTTTTTGGAATTTTAAAATCTATTAAGTTCCTGTGATCATAACATCAATTTTCCTTCTTATAAATGATATGTTAATAGAAATATGAAGAGATAGAAACCATAAAATCTCAACTCTAAAATAAGAAATATTTTAAAAGATTTCTGAAGGTAAGTTTGGGAATATGTTGTTAGCTATAGAAAGTTTAAGAAATGCTTTGCAAGGAAGCAGCAATGATTCTTTCACTTCATCTTCTTTAGTTACTATAGCAACAGTCAAAAAATAACTCAAAAAGTCATCAAGCATGGTCGTCAGAACTCTTTCTCAGCCACCCATCCTCCCAAAGGCATTGAATGAATCCTGTGTCTCAGTAGCACACCTTCATTACTGACTCTCAGCAAGTGATTAATCTGCAAAATAAAAAAAAAATAGACCAAGAATGAAATTAATTAGTTGCATTATATTTCTAGACTTCCACATTTTCCATGGAAAAAGTAAAAAAAAAAAATTATGATAGTGTTCTAATGTCTTAAAGTCAACAAATTCCAAATTTGGGTGAAACGAGTCATTTTGTGAAATTATTTAATATGAATTATGTAAATTTGGATATTTATAAAAATCAATTTTTATAAATATGAGCTAGGAGGAGGCTACAGTTTAGAAATGATTGTAAAGCATGTGGCTGTTTGCATGTTATTTTTTCCTACCTTTTCTTAGGTATTTCCATGCTGTTTTGTGGTAATAGTGAGGAAAACCAGGTGTTAACTGTTAGGCTATTCCAAGTCGTTGTGTATTTTTGATTTAAATAAAACTATTTAACTTTTATCCTAAAAAAACCAGAAACCTAGAGTCTCTTCCAAAAGTCATGGGAGCCGTGGAAGTGATACTTTTCTTTATTGCTTTCAGCCATGCTTTTTCCTTTGCCGGAGGACTTGTCTTTTGCAGGTATTTTCCCCTTAGTGCTGTCCACCATTGACCAGCATCCAGATTCTTTCATCATCAAGATGATCACATGCATGCTGAGAGTCTGTAATGGATTTTAATAAAATTTAGGGCTTAAGTGGGTGATGCATTACACAACATTATGCAACAAGTAAGTTAAAATTGAATAACAGAACTGGGCTGGGCATGGTGGTTCACACCTGTAATCCCAGCACTTTGGGAGGCCGAGGTGGGCGGATCACCTGAGTTCAGGAGTTCGAGACCAGCCTGGTCAATATGGCGAAACCCCCCTCTCTACTACAAATACAAAAATTAGCCAGGGGTGATGGTGTACCCCTGTAATCCCAGCTACTAAGGGAGGTTGAGGCAGGAGATTCACTTGAACTTGGGAGGCGGAAACTGCAGTGAGCCAAGATCATGCTACTGCACTCCAGCCTGGGCGACAGAGTGAGACTCCATCTCAAAATAAATAAAAAATAATAAAATAAAGAACTGGGCCGGGCATGGTGGCTCATGCCTGTAATCTCAGCACTTTGGAGGGGCTGAGGTGGGCAGATTGCTTGCACTGTATTCCAGCTTGGGCAACAGGGGGAGACTCTATCTGAAAAAATAAATGAAATAAAATAGTAACAAAATCCATCTACTAAACCCACTTGGCCATTTTCCCTGAACACCTATCTCACCGTGTAGAGCCCTTGCTCCTGGCCATCTTGCTGGGCTCCTCCTTCTTTTCTCCACAGGTCCTTGAATTTCCTGTCTTTCTTAAGCTGTTGGAGAACCTCCAAATTCCTCTTTGTGTAGTGTATAGTGTAATTTTATTTCTCTTTATTTCATTTTTTCCCTTGCAGATTATCATTTTTACTTTCCCTCTTCAAATCCAAAACAACCATTAATAGTTGTGCTTAAATAAAGAGCCACTTATCCTAGAGAGAAATAATGTTCCTTATATAGGAAGTATAATTCCTTTAGTCAATTTTGGCCCTGAGTAATAGTTTAATTTCCTTTCACAGAGAATTCAGGGTAGAAATTTATATTTACACAATATACTAATTTTACATGGATTATGCTGTGCATTTCAATAATTGTAACTAATTGTTTTTAGTGATAAATTATCTTCTCAGTTTTAAGAATGAAAAAGATGGGGGGCATGGAAGTTATCATGTATTTAAAATCACAAAGACAGCAAGTGAACAGAAGCAGAATTTGGTCCCAGACCTTTGACTTTCTATGCCAGGATTCTTTACATTATACCAGTTGACACCAGTAGACATTAATATGAAGGCTGCGTATAGAAACCCCAATGTAATACTTGAAAATTGCCCTCTCACTGTAGTGTCTGAGGTGCTGGCTTCAACTAAGGAAATGGAAAATGTTATAGAAAGGTCAGAAAAGAGCCACTGACTATTAAACAATTGGAAATTGGACTTTGTGGAGAAGACTAGAAAATGTGATTAGATTAATAGTCTGCCACGCTATGATTATGCCCCGACAGTGTCTTCAAGGCACGTTTGATGAAAGGACATGCTTGTGTTCTGTGACATTAACTTCAAAAGGTTATGGTTGTAGCTGAAAAAATTTCTAACTTCCCTTAGTTGATTTGTGGAATCATGTGTGCATTCAACTAAACTCTTCAAAGACCTGCTTTCTGTTCTTTTTTTTTTTTGTCTACAATGTTTGGGTTTCATAAATATATGCTATAAAGTAATATTTTTGTATATTAAAAGCACCTTTTAAAAACGTAATGGTGGGATAAACATATCCTGTCATTGTGGCGTACGAAATAATGAAGGACAAACTTAACACATAAGTGTTGGGTCAAAATTTGCACACTACTGTCAGGCAAAAAATAGTTACTGTCTACCTATAACTGATCTCATCCTGTTCAGGAGTCTCTATTTACACCGAAGCTGGACTGAGGCTGTCCAGCAGTGGAATTAAACATGCCAATTAAAGAACGATAACCCAGTTCTTTTTCCACTGAAGACAGTTTCAGATTAATTCAGTATTATTTGAGTAAGTAGACAATTCAGGGTTTAATTCTCTGCCAGGCAAGTTTCTTCCCTCTCTTATAGGCCTCTCTTTTCCTTCTTCCTTATTAAGAAGGGAATGGGTACTGGGAGATCCCAGATATCCCCGTGATATTCATGGGAATAGTGCTTAACTCCAGTGGAGCTGTTACATCCTGGTGTCTCTGTACAGACGCCTCTGAGCTCACTGCTGAGGAGGCTGTCTTGTGCTCCGTTCTCAGGGCATGGGCAATACATAGTGACTGCTCCAGGGTTTTAAACCAGGCTCCCACCTCTGTTCTCAGCTGGGACTCCCAGGTGATTCTTGTCTGATTTTCTTTCACTACATCACCTGGCTAGTGGCTCTCTTCACCCTGTTGGGAGACAATTTCCCATGGCTATCTGACATTTCTGCATGTTTTATGAGCAATGGATAGATAGCTCTTTGTTTTGGACTATCATTTCAAGGGACTGAACAGTCTCAGAAGGTAGAGATACGGTTTCCTTTGGAGCACAGAGCAAGGATGTTTACTGCCCATATTAAAGAGTCGGCTTTCTTAACCTGTGTGCAGCTGTCATTTAGTCTTCTTTCTGTTTTCCTGTGGGACTGGGCTTGCAGAAGCAGCATGAGAGGTACTGATAGACTATGGTGGTTACTCTGACTCATCAACTGACCTTCATCTCTGTCCCAGGGGTGTGATGTTTTCTTCCAGAATCCATGAAACAGTGGCAGTCTGACTTATTAGCTGGCAAGTAGGGTACAATAGCAGTCCCTTCTCAGTTCTTAGCACGCTCCTCAAGCACACAGCCAGAACCTTCACCTTTCTCCTGAGTTGCACATGGTTGGGGGAGACACTTGGGAAATTCATGATCCCTTCTGTACCGTTCACAGGCCATGAAGAACTGTAGTGCACGGTCTCAAGGTCTGTCCCTGCCTAAAGATGCTACACCTCCCTTTCCACACTCCACACTACCACAAGTGACTCCCCTGTGCTGGCGCCCCATGACAGGGCCTCATGAGACAGAGCCAATGGAAAGTAAAGCTTCTGGCTCATTCGCTAATCTTGATTTTCGATTTATAAAAAGAAATTTTGGGCTGGGCGCGGTGGCTCATGCCTGTAATCCCAGCTCTTTGGGAGGCCGAGGAGGGTGGATCACGAGGTCAGGAGTTCAAGATCAGTCTGGCCAACATAGCGAAACCCCATCTCAACTAAAGATACAAAAAATTAGCCAGGTCTGGTGACGTGCACCTGTAATCCTATCTACTTAAGAGGCTGAGGTAGGAGAATAGTGTGAACCCAGGAGGTGGAGGTTGCAGTGAGCCGAGATTGCACCATTGCACTCCAGCTCGGGTGACAGTGCGAGACTCTATCTCAAAAAAAAAGATGTTTTGTTATTTATAAACCCTCTTTTTCCTTTCCACAAAGTCTCCTTTTCAAGGTTGTAGCATGATTTTGTGTCTCAAGGTACCAAGTTGTAAACCAAAAGCTGTAACTGACTCATTTTATGTGTACTCTTTCTCAAAAAATCCTAATTCTCCTTTCAGCCATGTGTGACCCTGGCTAGACAGAGGAAAAATAATTTTGATATGATTGCAAATATTATTCCTGTAGCAACTAGACATATTTGCAAATATGGATAATGAATAGACACGTACAGGCTTCTTTACCTGCCTTGGTACATGAGAGTAAATAAGAAAAAATCAATTCAAAAGTATACATTTGCAAACCTTTCAGGCTATAGTGACTTTAGTCAGTTCTGTTGATTTATATTAGTCAATGGAGTCAGGAATCTATCAATTCAACAGTCTTTATTATAAATGTTGCTAATCTTTTTCCTCATTTGAAACCAAACCTGAAAACAAGCAAAACAGAATTGTTTTTATTTCCCTAGAAAAAAAAAATTCTAAGGGATGAACTATTATATTTTTTTCAAATACTGGTTAGCTTTAAGAGAAAACAGGCTTAAATTGTCACATAACTGCAGCACATGTACTATGGGTCTGCAAAGCCACCTGAAGTCAGGGGCCATTCCTCATGGTGTTCCCAGAGCCTTCTGGAGATATTTGCTCAAGGGGCTGCTGAAGAAGTAAAGAAATTTTGTTTTCATAGTTTGGGCATGGAAACCTGCTCAAATCGGCTTGCAGAATTTTTTACCTGGAATAGCTATAACTGTATCTGTGTCTATCTCTGTGTTTGTCATATTATTCACTCGACTGATGCTTTAATGATTTTAAAACTTTACATTGGAAAATGATTGAACTTGAAAAAATTGATAGACTAGAAAGCAATCATTTTTATTACTATTTTAAAAATTTATATAAACATAAGGGCTACAAGTGCAGGTGTGTTACATGATATGTTGCGTAGTGGTGAAGTTTGGGCATTTAGTGTAACTATCGCCCAGATTGTGTGTATTGTACCCATTGAGTAATTTCTCATTCCTCAACCCCCTTTTGCTCTCCAACCTTCTTAGTTTCCAGTGACTACTTCAGTCTGTATTCATGTGTATACATTATTTAGCTCCCACCCAAACATGCGTACATAAGGTATTTGATTTTCTGTTTCTGAGTTGTTTCACTTAAGATAATGACTTCCAGTTCCATCAATCATTTAAAAATAATAAAGTCTACCCTCCCAAATGCACTTTAATGTTATCTTAATAATGATCTTAAGTAACTCTCTTAAGTTAATGATAATAATAGCTTTCTTAAAATATGATATTCAATAATGTTAAATAAATGCTTAAAATGAGGGAGTTAAGCTAACCTCATAGTTTGCCTCCAGCTCTGATGAGCTATGAATCCATAGTGCTGCAAGATATAGACAATATTTCAGAATATCTCTGTTGGATGACATTGTTCTAAGTGTCATTCATAATTAATTTCATTTAAGATTTGGTGTCCACAGTTTTAGAATTTTGCCCAAATGTTTGGATTAAAAACAAACTACCTTGATAATTTCTTATTATTTCAAACTATTAAATTCATTTTGAAATAGCATACTAAGCTAAAATATAGAAGGTTCAAAATATCTATGATTTACCCAGTATACCTTTCAACTCAAGGATAGGACTATTGGTTCATCTGTCACTCATAGTAGGCTGGCACTAAGCTAAGGGGCAACGTTGGGGCATTTTGGCCTATTATTTCTAAGTGTTCACCTCACTTTTTGGCCATTCCATTTCCTTTTCTCTGAAGGTAGGGACTGGATATTTTCTGTTTTTTCAGGATTTTCCATTGTCTGCTTGGGCTTCCCTAAGAAGATAACACAGACTGGGTGGCTTAAACAACAGACTTTCGTTTGGCCACACCTTTGGAGGCTAACAGTCTGAGATCGAGGTGTTGCAGGGTTAGTAGGGCCTGTTTCTGGGCTGTCGATAGCCACCTTCTTACTGTGTCCACACATGGCCTTTGCTCTATGTGCCTACACCAAGGGTTGGTGTGGGGGCTGAGAATGGGTGAGCTCTGGCATCTTTCCTCTTCTAGTAAAGACACCAGGTCATATTGGATTAGGGCCCCACCTTTATGACCTCATTGAACTTTAATTACCTTCCTAAAAGCTCTGTCTCCAAATACAGTCACATCAAAGATTAGGGTTTCAATATATGAATTTTGGGAACATTTAGTTTCTAGTAGCTGTCATCAGGCTCTTATTCTGTGGAATTTTTTCTCATCCTCTGCCTTCAGCTCTCCTCAAAATTTATCTGTCTTCACTCTCAGAATTCTTTTCTTTGCTCATCAAACAAAATAGTTTTTAGTGACTGCTAATGAGCAGTCAATACACATTAACTAGAGTGTAGGATAGTATATTTGTATTTTAAAAAGAAAAGCTCCACAAAAACTACCCTACTGCAAGTTACATAAGATGCACATTGCTATACAGGTGACAATTTTAGCCACACAAAAGTAGGAAATATAAAGGCTTTTAGCATTGCACCCTTCATGTCATGCCATTAGAACCCCGCTTTTCCTGTGGATAGTGACAACTGTAGGTTTCTGGCAGGTCAGTTTGACCATGTTAAAAAGGGAAATTACAAACAAAATATCTCCAGGCAATCAGGCCCTAATAAAAAATGAACAGCCCTTTGGTTATTCTAATGTATTATCAAATACCAGTAAAAAATGTTACAAGATAGGTGAATCGGAGGATTAAACATAAACATTCAAAACTATGTAAGGAAAGACTTCTAGACCTGGTGACCTGGGAGAATGGAGCTTGAAAAGCTACTTCCATCAAAATAAGGATTGTTGTCACAAACATATTCACGTCAGTGGAGGACTTTAAGGAATTTTCTGGTACCCGGCATCCAAGGATGTTTTGAACTTTGGTTCTTCTAGCTGCTGATTTGCGGAGATCTTGTTTGAAATAATGTTTCTGATTTCCTTGATACCATGGTAATTCTACAAATTCTCTATAGTTAGGCTTTGTTAAACAATAATGTGAACTAGCTTTCAGCTCTGCTTGTGGATTTACTTCTAATGCAAGAGCATTATATTAAGATAATTATTTTGAACGCCCCAAATTTTTCAAAAGGGCTTTTTTTTGGTCTCAATATCCAGAAACACACTCACCATTGAGGAATCTGTCTTTTTCTGTAATTCATAAACAGCTCGCCTAATGAATAACAGTCCCTGTGACTACAGACAAAGCCAATATATCTCTCATACGGCTAATAACATCATGTTTGAAAGAAAAGCATTATGGCTGCTATTTACATGTGGAGAGATCTATTTGCGCACCCCATCTTTCTATTCATTATAAGCACATTACAGTCTTCTGTTCACCCTAATTATTGTTTCAGAAATCAACAGCTATTGCTGAAATTTGTGAGTCTCATGAGCTAGATGGAAATAAATAATTCTAAAACAGATAGAAGATTTCAATGTAACAGACTTGGTCTCTGACTTTCAGAGGCCTTGACAACTTGGTTAAAGTCACTGGGTAGATTTTAGGTAGACAATATTTGCTCAGTGGCTCAGAAAGCTGGATTGTGTTGGGGCTAAAGGAAAGCAAGAGAAATCCTTCTGTGATCTTAGAGCACGCTTAGGGGATTCTGTTTTACATGGCATCAGTAGGCACCATCCTAGTTAATAAAGAAATCATCACAAGAATATATTTGGAGTAAATGTAGATCTTGAATATCAAATATGGTCAGGCTAACATCTTTTATGATAACTTTTTCTTTGATGACTCTGAGATCATAGGTTAGTATAAGTAATACCAATTCTTTAAAAAAAATTTTTTTATTATTATGCTTTAAGTTCTGGGATACATGTGCAAAACGAGCAGGTTTGTTACATAGGTATACATGTGCCATGGTGGTTTGCTGCATCCATCATCCTGTCATCTACATTAGATATTTCTCCTAATGCTATCCCTCCTCTGACCCCCACCCACTGACAGAATCCAGTGTGTAATATTCCCCTCCCTGTGTCCATGTGTTCTCATTGTTAAACTTCCATTTTTGAGTGAGAACATGTGGTGTTTGGTTTTCTGTTCTTGTGTCAGTTTGCTGAGAATGATGGTTTCCAGCTTCATCCATGCCTCTGCAGAGAACATGGACTCATCATTTTTTATGGCTGCAGAGTGTTCCATGGGGCATATGTGCCACATTTTCTTTATCCAGTCTACCATGAATGGGCATTTGGGTTGGTTCCAAGTCTTTGCTGTTGTGAACAGTGCTGCAATCAACATACGTGTGCATGTGTCCTTATAGTAGAATGATTTATAATCCTTTGAGTATATACCCAGTAATGGGACTGATGAGTCAAATGGTATATCTGGTTCTAGGTCCTTGAGGAATCACCACGCTCCCTTCCACAATGATTGAACTAATTTACACTCCCACCAACAGTGCAAAAGCATTCATATTTCTCCACTTCTTTTCCAGCATCTGTTGTTTCTTGACTTTTAATGATCGTCATTCTAACTGGCATGAGATGATATCTCATTGTGGTTTTTATTTGCATTTCTCTAATGACCAGTGATGATGAACTCTTTTTCATATGTTTGTTGGCTGCATAAATGTCTTCTTTTGAGAAGTGTCTGTTCATATCCTTCACCCATTTTTTGATGGGTTTGTTTGTTATTTTCTTGTAAATTTGTTTAAGTTCCTTGTAGATTCTGGATATTAGCCCTTTGTCAGATCAATAGATGGCAAAAATTTTCTCCCATTCTTTAGGTGCCTGTTCACTCTGATGATAGTTTCTTTTACTGTGCAGAAGCTCTTTAGTTTAATGAGGTCCCATTTGTCTATTTTGGCTTTTGTTGCCATTGCTTTTGGTATTTTAGTCATGAAGTTCTTGCCCATACCTATGTCCTGAATGATATTGCCTAGGTTTTCTTCTGGTTTTAGGTTTTAGGTTTTACATTTAAGTCTTTAATCCATCTTGAATTAACTTTTGTATAAGGTGTAAGTAAGGGGTCCAGTTCCAGTTTTCTGCATATGGCTAGCCAGTTTTCCCAACACCATTTATTAAGTATGGAATCCTTTCCCCATTGCTTGTTTTTGTCAGGTTTGTCAAAGATCAGAACGTTGTAGATGTGTAGCATTATTTCTGAGGCCTCCGTTCTGTTCCATTGGTCTATATATCTGTTTCGTTACCAGTACCATTCTGTTTTGGTTACTATAGCCTTGTAGTATAGTTTGAAGTCAGGTAGTGTGATGTCTCCAGCTTTGTTCTTTTTGCTTAGGATTGTCTTGGCTATGTGGGCCCTTTTTTGGTTCCATATGAAATTTAAAGTAGTGTTTTCCCCCAGTTCTGTGAAGAAAGCTTGATAGGGATAGCATTGAATCTATAAATTACTTTAGGCAGTATGGACATTTTCATGATATTGATTCTTCCTATCCATAAGCATGGAATGTTTCTCCATTTGTTTGTGTCCTGTCTTATTTCCTTGAGCAGTGGTTTTAGTTCTCCCGGTAGAGGTCCTTTACATCCCTTGTAAGTTGTATTCCTAGGTATTTTATTCTCTTTGTAGCTATTGTGAATGGGAGTTCACTCATGATTTGGCTCTCTGTCTATTATTGGTGTATAGGAATGCTTGTGATTTTTGCACATTGATTTTGTTTCCTGAGACTTTGCTGAAGTTGCTTATCATCTTAAGGAGATTTTGGGCTGAGACAATGGGATTTTCTAAATGTACAATCATGTTGTCTGCAAACAGAGACAATTTGACTTCCTCTCTTCCTATTTGAATGTCATTTATTTATTTATCTTACCTGATTGCCCTGACTAGAACTTCTAATATTATGCTGAATATGTGTGATGACAGAGGGCGTCCTTGTCTTTTGCTGGATTTCAAAGGGAATGCTTCCGGCTTTTGCCCATTCAGTGTATTGACTGTGGATTTGTCATAAATAGCTCTTATTATTTTGAGATACATTCCATCAATACCTAGTTTATTGAGAGTTTTTAGCATGAAGACGTATTGAATTTTATCAAAGGTCTTTTCTGTATCTATTGAGATAGTCATGTAGTTTTTGTCATTGGTTCTGTTTATGTGATGGATTACATTTATTGATTTGCATATGTTGAACCAGTCTTGAATCCCATGGATGAAGCTGACTTGATCATGGTGGATAAGCTTTTTGATGTGCTGCTGGATTTGACCACTAGCCAGAATAATAAAGAAGAAAAGAGAGAAAAATCAAATAGATACAATAAAAATGATAAAGGGATATCACCACTGATCCTACAGAAGTACAAATTACCATCTTAGAATACTATAAACACCTCAGTACAAATAAACTAGAAAATCTAGAAGTGATGGATAAATTCCTGGACACATACTCCCAAGACTAAACCAGGAAGAAGTCAAATCCCTGAATAGTTCAATAATAAGTTCTGAAATTAAGGCAGTAATTAATGGCTTACCAACCAAAAAAGCCCAGGATCAGATGGATTCACAGCCGAATTCTACCAGAGGTACAAAGTGGAGCTGATACCATTCCTTCAGAAACTATTCCAAAAAATAGAAAAAGAGTGACTCCTCCCTAACTTACTCACCAATTGTTTATATATGTATAGATAGCGCCTTGATAATTTTGTAGGTTGTGAATAAAGGAGATTTTTAGGAAGGAAAAGCAATCTTCCTAGGTATCATTGGAGGTTGCAGACTTCTACTATTCCTCTAAAAGTGTCTAATAGTGTGGAAAGTTGAAAGAGAATATTTGCTTTATGCATTATTTTCCTGCCTGATACCTCCCAAAGGGAGGCACAGGTTCTGATAATGTCCATTTACTTGATTTCTTTCTATGTTCATTTTTTTTTCTTGTTGCATAGATGCGGTCTCACTATGTTGCCCAGGCTGGTCTCAAACTCCTGGGCTCAAGTGATCTTCCTGCCTTGGCCTTCCAAAGTGCTGGGATTACAGGCATAAGCTACCATGCTTGGCCTCTATGTTCATTTTAATTTTGGCCTAATGGTCTGATTTGTTGCTATCTTTAAGGACCTCATTATAGAAATTTCTACTGCTGATTGTTGCAAGGCACTACATCTAAAATTTAAAAAGCAAACCAAACAATCTGGCTTCAAACCTGAAGTTAAGGCACAGGGAGATGTCCGTTCATATATTCTAAACTGTTCTTCTGACACACTTCATTTTTTTTCTGTGGAAGCTCAACAACAGATACATACAGAGCTTATTAATTTGTTGTGTTTCAGCTCAAATCTTTCCCGGAATCATTAATCTTAAACTTGAACATGATAGATACTTCAGGCTGCATGCTTCAACTGCCTTGTCAAAACAGGCATTTGCATTAAAATAGAAAAATACATGAAATTATCCTGTTCATTAGATACTTTGCAGTCTGATTTTTTTTTTTCTAGAAGTAGCACTGTCACTTCTGTTCAGAGCAGGTATGTTTACTCCATTTATGTTTAAATAGCATTGCTTAGGCCTTGAGTATGTCGGGTTAGCAGGTAGAATGCTCTACTGCAAGTAACAGAATATCTGACTGAAATAGACTTAAATAACATGGCTTGATCTTTTTTCATGTAACAAAATGTCCAGATGTTAATGTGTTCACGTTTGTTTTAAGCAATCAGTAATAATACAGAAGACCCAATTTCCTTTCATCTGTAAGCTCTGTCATCTTCAATATGTCAGTAATGTCACGTCTACATCTATGGACTCAAGATAGTAGTGGAAGCATGTAGGATCACATCCTCATAAAACGTTTTCAAAGTCAGGAGAAAGGGCAAGGTTAAAAGTGATGGAGCGTAAAACTGCAGCAAAGAATGCTCCTCATATTTGTTTCTTTTCATTCCTAGTTAAATAAAAGCAAGCAAAACAACTATCAGGCATTTTAGCCTGCCTCTAGTGTCTGGCCCTTCCTATATGAAGGAAGTGTGGAGGGCATAGCTGTGGGAAAGTGAGCCAATGCTGCCTGGTTCTTGGCCGTTGCCCCACTCTCTTTGGGGCTATCCGTCCTCTTGGTGTTTCCCTTAAGGAAACCCAGGCCACAAATCCCCGCCCACTGTCTGGAGGAGGAAAGGGCATGTCCCAGCAAAGCTTTTGACCCACTTCCCATAGATAAAGCAAGACCATCCATATGAAACTCATTTTTTCTGCTATGTTCAGTAATCTTAGAGAAGAAATTTAGGTTTTCGTGTCTCTTAAAATGCTGTAAGATTTATCATTATTTACTAATTGCTAACTTCTTCTTGAAAGTCAATTGAGGAAAGTTTTGGAGCAACATTTTCTTTTGGTTTTCTGATTTCTTTTGTTATTTCTTCATCATTGCCTCTCGGCTTTTTCCTCCAGTCTGTCTGGGGTTCACTGGGTTCCTGACATACTTCTCTTTGCATGTGACTCCTCTTCGTTGTATAATCTTATGTGCTCCTTTGGCAGCAAGTGTATCCTAAAGGAGTTGATGTCTTCCAAGCCTGGATCTCCAGCTTACATGTCTTTATTGTGTGCCCAGTTACTACTTATTGGCTGTCTCATTGGCATTTCACAGTCAGATATTACAGAATGAATTAAACAGTTTTCCTCTTTGCACTGACCCCTCCCCTGACTTGCTTCAGTTTTTTATTTCTGTATCAGTGAATGGCTCCTCAGATACACCCAGTGGTCCAAGTCCTCTTCCTCATCTCTTGAATCCAGCCTCCCCTAAAGTCCTGTTGACTGTGCCTCCTACATATCTTTGTAATCAGTCTCCTTCTGTCCACTACTACTGACACTGCCTGAGTTCAGTCACTTCTCTTGTTTTGCCTTGATTATTAATTGCAGACTCTCTTAACAGCTGCCAACAATCCTACCTTCTGACCCACAGCTTTCCTTTCTGCAACCCCAAATCAGGCTGATTGTACTTGAAACTCAATCTGACTAAAAGATTTCCCTTGTTTAAAATCCTTCGATAGCTTCACATAACCTTCAGGATAAAAATGACACACTGGGGTTGTCGGGGGGAAATAGGAGAGGGACGGGGGTGCGGGGTGCGGAGTTGGGGAGAGATAGCATGGGGAGAAATGCCAGATATAGGTGATGGGGAGGAAGGCAGCAAATCACACTGCCATGTGTGTATCTATGCAACAATCTTGCATGTTCTTCACATGTACCCCAAAACCTAAAATGCAATTTTAAAAAATCCAGGCTTATAACATGTCAACATGAGATTGTCAAATGGCCTTTAACATTTTTTGGTTCACAAAAAATGAGACATCTTTTTTTTTAGTGAAGAGTTTTTTTTTTTTTTCATTTTACTTTTTATTTTACTTTAAGTTCTGGGATACATGTGCAGAATGTGCAGGTTTGTTACATTGGTATACATGTGCCATGGTGGTTTGCTGTACCTATCAAGCCATTATCTAGGTTTTAAGCCCCACATGCGTTAGGTATTTCTCCTAATGCTCTCCCTCCTCTTTCTCCCCACCCCCCATAGGCTCCGGTGTGTGATGTTCCCCTCCCTGTGTCTATATGTTCTCATTGTTCAACTCCCACTTATGAGTTAGAACATGCACTGTTTGGTTTTCTGTTCCTGTGTTAGTTTGCTGAGAATGATGGATTCTAGCTTCTTCTATCTCCCTCCAAAGGACATGAACTCATTCTTTTTTTATGGCTGCATAGTATTTCATGGTGTATATGTGCCACATTTTCTTTATCCAGTCTACCATTGATGGACATTTGGGCTGGTTCAAAATCTTTGCTATTGCAAATAGTGCTACAATAAACATATGGCATGTGTCTTTATAGTAGAATGATTTATAATCCTTTGGGTATATATCAATCTGACATAATTGCAGACTGACTCCCGTCCTCAAAATTTCCATTACAAAATCTATTCAGAGTGGAGTAATAATTACTTGGTATTGGCAGAGTAAGTACCCAGAAGAGGATCATGAATACTCTGTTCTTGATAATGTTCCATAAAAAGGGATAAGTTAACCTCCATCCCAATTCTATTTCTTTAAGCTATTGAAGCATAGAGGCACAGGATGTAGGTTGCATCACTTTCCTTTTCCTGTTAACCATTTTCTTTATTAACATGTCTCCAGAAATCCTCTTTCTCTCTTGGCAATGCATTCACTGATTACACATTTTACCCTCTGAAGGCAAATCCATGGTTTAAATCATTTTAGGCTATGAAAAAAATTACACAGACAAATTCAGTATCAAGCTGAACTAGATACGTAAATGAAAATAATTGGAGTGATATTCAGAAAACATCCTGTGTAAACAATCAAATGGCAAATATAGTTTTAAGACAGATTATAAGTGCACCGCATTTAAATAATTACATAAAAATGTGCATTTTGAGCATGACAGAATAAAACATAAATGAATGTTGAATAAAAGCTCAAAAGCATAGACAACAAAAAACAGAACAGAAATAGACAAATGGGATACATCAAACTGAAAGCTTCTGCCCAGCAAAGGAAACAGTCAATGGAGTGAAGAGACAACCCACAGAATAAAAGAGTATTTGCAAACTATGCAGTCGACAAAGGGTTAATATCAGGACTATTTAAGTAACTCAAACAACTCAGTGCCAATACAAAAAATAATCCAATTTAAAAATAGGCAAATGACCTGAATAGACATTTCTTTTAAAAGATATACAACTAGCCAATATGAAAAAATGCTCAACGTTATTAATCATTAGAGAAATGCAAATTAAAACCACAAGGCAGTATCACTTCACCCCTGTTAGAATGGTTACTACCAAAAAGACAAAAAACAACAAAGACTGGTGAGATTCTGGCTGAAGGGGAACTCTAATACACTGTTGGTAAGAATGTAAATTAGTGCAGCCACTGTAGAAACAGTATGAAAGTTTCTCAAAAACTACAAATAGAACCACTGTGTGATCCAGTAACCCATTACTGGGTATATATCCAACAAAAATGAAAAATGAAATCAGTGGCTGGGTGCAGTGGCTCATGTCTGTTAATCCCAGAACTTTGGGAGGCCAACACGGGTGGATCACTTGAGGTTGGGAGTTTGAGACCAGCCTGGCCAACATATTAAAACCCTATCTCTACTAAAAACACAAAAATTAGCCAAACATGGTACTGCATGCCTGTAATCCCAGTTACTCAGGAGACTAAGGCAGGAGAATTGCTTGAACCCGTGGGGTGAATCTTGCAGCAAGCCAAAGTCATGCTACTCAGTGACTCCAGCCTGGGCAACATAGCAAGACTCTGTCTCAAAAAAAAAAAAAAGAAAAGAAAAAAGAAAAGAAAATGAAATCAGTATGTTGATGTTGAAGAGATATTTGCATTGCTATGTTTATTGCAGCACTATTCACAATAGCCAAGATATGAATCCAACCTAAATATCCATCTATATATGAAGAAAATTTTATATATGTATCACATTTAAACATAGTATTATATTACATATATGTATATGTATACACACATATATGTAAAGAATACCATTCAGTCATAAAGCAGGATAAAATCCTGCCTGTCACTTGCAGCAACATGGATGAACTGTGAAGATATTATGTTAAGTGAAATAAGTCAGGCACAATAAAAGAACCAGCACATGATCTCACTCATATGTGGAATCTAAAAGAGTTGATTTCACAGAAGTAGAGAGAATGGTTATCAGAGACTGAGAAGGGAACGGGGGAGAGGACAGGACCTGGAGAGGTTGGTCAACAGACACAAAGTTACAGTTAGACAGGAAGAATAGGTTCTGGTGTTTTATTACACATTAGGGTTATTATGGCAAATAACAATGCAGTGAATATTTCAAGATGCAAGAAGAGATTTTGAATGTTACTACCACAAAGAAATGATCAGTGTTTAAAGTATGTATATAAGTACACTGATTTGATTATCATACAATGTATAAAAGCATTGAAACATCATACTGTACCCTATAAATATGCACAATTATGTATCAATAAAAATAAGAAAACAGATATTCACAAGTGAAAATGCAGATGTGGAGGTCTTTTCTAGTCACAGAAAATTTAACCTTTAAAGAAATCTTTCTTGCATAAGTAATAACTATAATTTCTTTATTTTATTTTTATATTTTATTGCATTTTAGGTTCTGGGGTACATGTGTAGAACATGCAGGATTGTTGCATAGGTACATACATGGCAATGTGGTTTGCTGCCTCCATCTCTGTCACCTACATCTGGCATTTCTCCCCATGTTATCCCTCCCCAACTCCCTACCCCACACTGTCCCTCCCCAACAGATGCCAGTCTGTGATGCTCCCCTCCCTGTGTCCATGTGTTCTCATTGTTCAACACTCACCTATGAGTGAGAACATGTGGTGTGTGATTTTCTATTCTTGTGTCAGTTTGCTGAGAATGATGTCTTCGAGATTCATCCATGTCCCTACAAAGGACACAAACTCATTGTTTTTTATGGCTGCATAGTATTCCATGCTGTATATGTGCCACATTTTCCTTGTCCAATCTATCATCCTTGGGCATTTGGGTTGGTTCCAGGTCTTTGCTATTGTAAACTGTGCTGCTATGAACATATGTATGCATGTGTCTTTATAACAGAATGATTTATCATCTTTTGGATATATATCCAGTAATGGGATTGCTGGGTCAAGTGGAATTTCTATTTCGAGGTCCTTGAGAAATCACCACACTGTCTTCTACAATGGTTGAACTAATTTACACTCTCACCAACAGTGTAAAAGTGTTCCTGTTTCTCCACATCCTCTCCAGCATCTGTTGTCTCCAAATTTTTTAATGATCACCATTCTAACTACCATGAGATGGTATCTCAATGTGGTTTTGATTTGCATTTCTCTAAAGACCAGTGACGAAGAGCATTTTTTCATGTTTGTTGGCCTCATATATGTCTTCTTTTGAAAAGTGTCTGTTCATATCCTTCACCCACATTTGAATGGGTTTGTTTGTTTTTTCTTGTAAATCTGTTTTAGTTCTTTGTAGATTCTGGATATTAGCCCTTTGTCAGATGGGTAGATTGCAAAGATTTTTTTCCCATTCTGTTGGTTGCTGCTTCACTCTAATGATTGTTTCTTTTGCTGGGCAAAAGCTCTGGAGTTTAATTATATCCCATTTGTCTATTTTGGCTTTTGTTGCCAATGCTTTTAGTGTTTTAGTCATGAAGTCCTTGCCTATGCCTATGTCCTGAATGGTTTTTCCTAGGTTATCTTCTAGGGTTTTTATGGTGTTAGTTCTTATGTTTAAGTCTTTAATCCATCTGGAGTTAATTTTTGTGTAAGGTGTCAGGAAGGGGTCCAGGTTCTGCTTTCTGCACAGGGCTAGCCAGTTTTCCCACCATTTATTAAACAGGGAATCATTTCTCCATTGCTTGTTTTTGTCAGGTTTGTCAAAGATCAGATGGTTGTAGATGTGTGGCGTTGCCTCCAAGGCCTCTGTTCTGTTCCATTGGTCTATATCTCTGTTTTGGTACCTGTACCATGCTGTTTTGATTACTGTAACCTTGTAATATAATTTGAAGTCTGGTAGTGTGACGTCTCCAGCTTTGTTCTTTTTGCTTAGAATTGACTTGGCTATAGGTTCTCTTTTGGTTCCATATGAAGTTTAAGGTAGTTTTTTCCAGTTCTCTGAAGAAGGTCATTGGTAGCTTGATGGGGATAGCATTGAATCTATAAATTACTTTGGGCAGTATGACCATTTTCACAATATTGCTTCTTCCTAACCGTGAGCATGGAATGTTTCTCCATCTATTTGTGTCCTCTCTTATTTCCTTGAGCAGTGGTTCATAGTTCTCCTTGAAGAGATCCTTTACATCCTTTGTTAGTTGTATTCCTAGGTATTTTATTCTCTTTGTAGCAATTGTGAATGGCAGTTCTTTCTTGATTTGGCTTTCTGTTTGTCTGTTATTGGTGTATAGGAATGCTTGTGATTCCTGCACATTGATTTTGTATCCTGAGACTTTGCTGAAGTTGCTTATCAGTTTAAGGAGATTTTGGGCTGATATGATGGGGTCTTCTAAATATACAAACATGTCGTCTGCAGATAGAGACAATTTGATTTCCTCCTTTCCCAATTGAATTCCCTTTGTTTCTTTTTCTTGCCTGATTGCTCTGGCTAGAACTTCCAATACTATGTTGAATAGGAGGGGTGAGAGAGGGCATCCTTGTCTAGTGCCAGATTTCAAAGGGAATGCTTCCAGTTTTTCCCATTCAGTATGATATTGGCAGTGGGCTTGTCTCAAATAGCTTTTATTATTTTGAAATACATTCCTTTAATACCTAGTTTATTGAGAGTTTTTAGCATAACGGGCTGTTGAATTTTGTCAAAGGCCTTCTCTGCATCAGTTGAGATAATCATGTGGTTTTTGTCTTTGGTTCTGTTTATGCGGTGAATTATGTTTATAGACTTGCATATGTTGAACCAGCCTTGCATCCCCGGGATGAAGCCTACTTCACTGTGATGGATAAGCTTTTTGATGTGCTGTTGCAATCGGTTTGCCAGTATTTTATTGAATATTTTTGCATCTATGTTCATCATGGATATTGTCCTGAAGTTTTCTTTTCTTGTTGAGTCTCTGCTGGGTTTTGGTATCAGGATGATGTTGGTCTCATAAAATGATTTTGTGAGGATTCCCTCTTTTTGTATTGTTTGGAATAGTTTCAGAATGATTGGTACCAGCTCCTCTTTGCACGTCTGATAGAATTGGGCTGTGAACCTGTCTGAACCTGGACTTTTTTTGGTTGGTAGGCTGTTAATTGCTGCCTCAACTTCAGCCCTTATTATTGGTCTCTTCAGAGTTTCAACTTCTTCCTGGTTTAGGCTTGGGAGGGTGCAAGTGTCCAGGAATTTATCAATTTCTTTCAGGTTTACTGGTTTTTTTGTATAGAGTTGTTTGTAATAATCACTGATGGTTGTTTGTATTTCTGTGGAATCTGTGGTGATATCCCCTTTCTCCTTTTTTAATGCATCTATTTGATTCTTCTCTCTTTTCTTTTTTATTAATCTGGCAAGTGGTCTGTCTATTTTGTTGATCTTTTCAAAAAACCAGCTCCTGGATTTATTGATTTTTTGAAAAATTTTTTTTTTTTTGGTCTCTATCTCCTTCATTTCTGCTCTGGTCTTAGTTATTTCTTGTCTTCTGCTAGTTTTTTATTTTGTTTGATCTTGCTCCTCTAGCTCTTTCAATTTTGATGATAGGGTATTGATTTTAGATCTTTCCTTTATTTTCATGTGGGCCTTTATTGCTATGAATTTTCCTCCAGACACTGCTTTAAATGTGTCCCAGAGATTCTGGTACATTGTGTCTTCATTCTCGTTGGTTTCCAAGAACATCTTTATTTCTGCCTTCATTTCATTGTTTGTCCAGTAAACATTCAAGAGCCAGTTGTTCAGTTTCCATGAAGTTGTGCGGTTCTGAGTTAATTTCTTAATCCAGAATTCTAATTTGATTGCACTGTGGTCAGAGAGACTGTTAGGATTTCCGTTCTTTTGCATTTGCTAAGAAGTGACTTACTTCCAATTACATGGTCAATTCTAGAGTAGGCGTGGTGTGGTGCTGAAAAGAATGTATATTCTGTGGATTTGGAGTGGAGAGTTCTGTAGATAATCTGTTAGGTTTGCTTGATCCAGATCTGAGTTCAAATCCTGGATATCCTTGTTAACTTTCTGTCTTGTTGATCTGTCTAATATTGAGAGTGGAGTGTTAAAGTCTCCCACTATTATTGTGTGGGAGTCTTAATCTCTTTATAGGTCATTAAGAACTTGCTTTATGTATCTGAGTGCTCCTGTATTGGGTGCATATATATTTAGGATCCTTAGCTCTTCTTGTTGCATTGATTCTTTTACCATTATGTTATGCCCTTCTTTGTCTCTTATGACCTTTGTTGGTTTAAAGTCTATTTTATCAGAGAATAGGATTGCAACCTCTGTTTTTTTTTTCTCTCCATTTGCTTGGTAAATCTTCTTCCATCCCTTTATTTTGAGTCTGTGTGTATGGACAATTGCTTGTTCATAAATAATTTTATTTATCCTTCACTTATGAAGCTCAGTTTGGCTGGATATGAAATTCTAGGTTGAAAGTTGTTTTCTTTAAGGATGTTGAATATTGGCCCCCACTCTCTTTTGGCTTGCAGGGTTTCTGCTGAGATATCCTCTGTGAGTCTGATGGTCTTCCCTTTTGGGTATCCTGACCTTTCTCTCTGGCTGCCCTTAGTATTTTTTCTTTCACTTCAACCCTGGTGAATCTGACGATTATGTGCCTTGGGGTTGCTCTTCTTGAGGAATATCTTTGTGGTGTTCTCTGTATTTCCTGGACTTGAATCATGGCCTGCCTTGCTAGGTTGGGGAAGTTCTCCTGGATAACATCATGAAGAGTGTTTTCCAGCTTGGATTCATTCTCCATGTCACATTCAGGTACACCTATCAAATGTAGATTAGGTCTTTTCACATAATCCCATATTTCTTGGAGGCTGTGTTCATTTCTTTTCACTCTTTTTTCTCTATTCTTGCATTCTGATTTTATTTCATTGAGTTGATCTTCAATCTCTGATATCCTTTCTTCTGTTTCATCAATTTGGCTATCAAAACTTGTGTATGCTTCGGAAAGTTCTTATGCTGTCTTTTTCAGCTCCATGAAGTTGTTTGTGTTATTCTCTAAGGTGGTTATTCTAATTAGCATTTCATCTAATCTTTCAACGTTCTTAGTTTCTTTGCATTGGGTTAGAACATGTTCCTTTAGATCAGAGAATTTTGTTATTACCCACATTCTGAAGCCTGCTCTTGTTAATTTGTCAAACTTATTCTGCATCTAGTTTTGTTCCCTTGCTGGCAAGGAGTTGTGATCCCTTGGAGGAAGGGAAGTGTTCTGGTTTTTGGTGATTTCATCCCTTTTTCACTGGTTTCTTTCCATCTTCATGGATTGATTTACTTTTTGTTTTTGAAGTTGGTGATTTTTGGATGAAGTCTCTGAGTGGATGTCCTTTCTGTTGATGTTGAAGTGATTACTTTCTGTTTTTTAGTTTTCCTTCTAACAGTCAGGCTTCTCTGCTGGAAGACTGTTACAGGTCCACTCCAGCCCCTGCTTGCCTGGGAATTACCTGTGTGGGCTGCAGAACAGAAAGGGTTGCTGCCTATTCTTTCTTCTGCTATCTTTGTCCCAGAAGGGTACCTGCCAGGTGTTAGCCAGAGCTCTCCTTTATGAAGTGCCTCTTTGGCAATATGGGGGTCAGGGAGCCACTTGAGGAGGTAGTCTGTCCCTTATCAGAGCTCAAGTGCCATGCTGGGAGCTCCATTGTTCCATTCAGAGCTGCCGGGCAGGGACATTTAAATCTGCTGCAGTGGAAATTACTACGGCCTCTTTTCTCAGGTGTTCTGTCCTGGGAAGGTGGGGCTTTATTTATAAGTCCCCGACATTGCTACTGTCTTTTTTCAGAAATGCCTTGCCCAGCAAGGAGGGAGTCTAGTTACAGTCTGCCTGCAGAGGCATTGCTGAGCTGCCCTGGGCTCTGTCCAGCTGCTATGTAAATGTTCTTACAATTTTGTTTACACAGATAAGGTTAGAACTGCCTCAGTATTGGCAGAATGCCTCAGTAATGGCGGACTGCCTCTTTAATGGTGGACTGCCCTTGGTAATGGTGGACGACCTTCTCCTCACAGAGCTCAAACATCCTGGGTTGAGCTCAAACTGCTGTGCTGGCTGTGAACCTCTCAAGCCAGTGCATTTCAGATTGCTGTCTTTGTGGGTGTGGGACCTGCCGAGCCAGATCACCTGGCTCCCTACCTTCAGCTCCCTGTTTTTCAGGGAAATGTGTGGTTCTGTCTTGCAGGCTTTCCAGGCACCAGTTAAAATGGCTGCCCATATTTGTGTGGGTTTTTGTGATGGAAACCTGCAGCACCTGCTATCTGGCAGGAATCTCCTGGTCTGTGGCCTGTAAAGACTGTGTGAGAAGCGCAGTATCTGAACCGGAGTGCTGGAGTGGCCGGAAAAGCTCCGATGGCCTCCATTGGGTAGAAGGGGGCATCCTCTGGTCCAATGCACTTCCCGAGTGAGGTGGCACCCCACCATGCCTCTGCTCTCCCTCTTTGGGCTACACCCACTGTCCAACCAGTCCCATTTAGATGCACCTGGTAACCCAGTTGGAAATGCGGTGATCACTTGCCTGCTGTGTTACTCTCACTGGGAACTGCTCTCCAGAGCTGTTCCTAATCAGCCATCTTGACTTTATCTTCTTGGTTTGCTTATCAAAGAAGATAATATTATCTTCTTTGATAGAAACTTTATGATTTTTAAGTTTCTCAGCAGTACTCTCTTTCTTTTTAAAGATCTTGTATTTTCTTATTTTATGAATATTTATATTTAGACTGCATCACCCTTCTCATCAATTTTGTTTTCCCTTAAAGTCTCATGATGCTTAGCCATTTTTTTTTTTTAAACCCAAGCCAGCTTACAGCTACCAGGGAATGACGGCCATAGTGTTGAGTCCTGACTCACTCTCCTCTGTTGTGATTGTACCCAGAGAACTAAGAGCATACTGAGAACCCAGAGAATTAAGAGCATGCTTCCCTTTTAATGAGGAGGAAGAGGAGACTAGAGTTAGTTGAGTGGTGGAGCCATGGTGGAGACTTCTGACAGTGGGTGGAAAGGAGAACACAACCAGGTAGCAGTGTAAACTTGGGGAGTAGCGTTGAGTGTTTCAGACTTCTCCTGATGACAAACAGCAGTGGCCACGAAGCTGTGAGAATGGCTGAGTCCAATTTCATGGATATGAGAAGCAGATACAGAAAGACCATGGAGCTGTTGCTCTCTTTATATTGTTGATCAGATTAGTTATGGTGCCTCTATATATTGAATGCAATTAGCTGTTTGTTTCTCTTCCTGCAAGCTACAAGTACCACCTTTGGCAACATATCTCCAGATATTTGACCAGGGGACACTGCTGTGCCTTATAATGAACCAAGAGCACACCAGTGGGAACTGCTAAGCTATAACACACACTTGCAATAAGATTATCGAAAAAATATCTAATATTAGAAATACATATTGTAAATGGAGCAAAAATAAAAAACACCCACACTTACCAAAGGTAATTATATTGATGCCTGACAAAATGAAGGGTTCTTAGTAAGTGTTGTTTTTGAGTCAATACTCATATCAAATGTCTTGAGCTTGCACAATTACCAAAAATTTAGTTACTTGTCATATTACTTCCTAAAGAGGCAGATCGTTATATAACAAAAGAACCATTTAATAATTATATATATACATATATATATATATTTATGTATACATCCACATGTACTTGTAAATATGAATTATATGCATTTAAATGTTTATACATTGTCAGCATTATTATTATTATTATTTTTTTAATTGCATTTTAGGTTTTGGGGTACATGTGAAGAACATACAATATTGTTGCATAGGTACACACGTGGCAGTGTAATTTGTTGCCTTCCTCCCCTTCACCTATATCTGCCATTTCCCCCCATGCTATCTCCCCCCAACTCCCCACCCCCCACTGTCCCTCCCCTATTTCCCCCCAACACACCCCAGCGTATAGTGCTCCCCTCCCTGTGTCCATGTGTTCTCATTG
>CAUYQU010101457.1:0-25669 GCA_963574635.1 Cheracebus regulus | reverse complement strand
GGTAGGAGGAGAGGCATTCTGATTTCGGGTGTTCTCAGCCTTTTTGCACTGGTTTCTTCCCATTTTTGTGGATTTATCCACCTGTCGTCTTTGTAATTGCCGACTCTCAGATTGGGTCTCTGAGTGGACGTCCGGCTTGTTGGTGATGATGTTTTTTCTGTTTCTTAGTTTTCCTTCGGTGGACGCCCCTTCCCCACAGAGCTGGGCCTTCCCAGGTTGAGCTGTGCTTGCTCTCAGTCCTCAGTACTTCCAATTGCTGTTCTCCTTGTGGGGATGGGACCAGCTGAGCCTGACTAAAAGGGCACACAGTCCCATACACTCCGCACTGAGAAGTGCCGCGCCAGCCAAAAGAGTTGCGCTGGCGACCCGTGTGGCTCCTTCACCAGGAATCTCCCAGTTTGTGGGCATCAAAAATTCGTCTGCGATTGCAGCATCCACTCACTCTCTGCACTTTCACTGGGAGCTACAATCCTGAGCTGCTGCTACGTGGCCATCTTGGATCTCTCTCTCGAGTCTTACCATTTTTTTATTCAAACAGTGTTAGAAATTTAAAATAAATTCACAAAAATTATTTATTTATTTTACCCTCATATGTATCATTACTGATGCTATCTATTGCTTCCAAAATATATTCTTTTAATTTCAATTTGAAGGAATTTCTTTAGCATTTCTTGTTGGATAGTTCTTGCAAAAAATACTTAGTTTTCTTTCATCTTGAAATTACATGATAATGTGTTTATTTTTCAAATATGTTTTATTTCCTGCATGGAGGATTCCACCTTGACATCTATGTTGTTTTTTTTTTTTCTGGTTAGTGATTAATATTTCTCTAAATGTTTCTGTACTGCTTTTGTTTTTATTTTCACTTATTGACCATGTGCTGATAATTGTTACAAAACTATTCTTTATCAAGTTGCTGTGAGTCTGTAGATTTATGTCTTTGAGAATTTGGGAAGTAGTTACAGCTTTGAAAAAAAATTGTGTTTTCTACCCCATTCTCCCCTATTTCTCTGAGTTAAAATTTATATGTTTGTTAAACCTATTCATGTTTTCTCATATTTCCCTGAGATTTGGCTCTTTTTAAAATCTTTAAAATATGTTTTTACATTAGAGAATTCTTATTGCACATCTTTAAATATGTAGGCTTTTCTATATCATATCCATTCCCAGTTAAGCCTACACAACACTTATTTTTAAGTATTTTTTTGTGAATTCCAGATTGTTTTTTAATTATTAATCTTTCTGCTGTATGTTTCCATCATTTTATTCATTATGAACCCACTATTCCCCCATCTTGAGTATGGTTGTAAGAGCCCTTTTAAATTTCTCATCTCCTGATACCTATGTCTAGGTAAGCTCAGAGTTAATCTCTATTATTATCTTATGGATAGGTCACATTTTTCCATTTCTTCTTATGGGAAGATTATGATATTATATTCTCAAAATCATAAATTTTATTTGTAAAAAAATTCAGATTTATTGTATTCTCTTAAAAATATTGATTAGTTTATGTGAACAGGTAATTTGTTTTATCAATGTACACATTCTGTGTTTTGAGCAGAACTCTAACAGTATCTTTATTAACACTAAGCAATGTATATTTTTATCTTAAAATTGTAATCACATATTCACACTCTATTTTTCACAGAAATGTGCTTACTCTAATGTCCTTGAAATGAGTGTTACTTTAAAAAATCATCCATTTAGGTTTTCTGTTTTTGTTGTTGTTTATAACAGTACATGCATATGTGTTTGTGTGTGTACATATAAAAAGATTTCAATAAAAAACAATTATTCTGACACTAACCCTCTTAGCATGTTATCATTGCATATTATATAATCAATAATTGACTAACATAATACAAGTGTTTAACTGTTTAAATATAAATGAAAATAAAAAATAAAATATTATTGGAAATGTATCTTTTAATGAAATAGATGTTTTTCAAAATGAATTTACATATCCAGACACATATTTATGATATAGGGTTACCATCAATTTTTTGGATGGTATTCTGCTTTTTATTTTTATAGAGCCAAGTATTGAGAAAACTTTTGTGTAAGTTAAAATGAAGGGAGTTTTAATATAGAAATATTATTCAACTTTTTATACTTATGATTCCCCTGTCAAACTTAACATAGTGACCTGTTTCTAAGATGTATTTTCATAGAGAAGTCATTATTAAATCTTGCTATATAATATTATAAAATAATTGGCCTTGGAGTTAGTGTATAACTTTGTTTACATGTAAATAAGCTAGAAACTATTCAGCATTTAATAGAAAAATAAGATTAGGATTTATTGACATTTGAATATTTTATAATGTAATTATTTAAAGTAGCTTATTGAATATTCTTTTGAATAACATGAACTGAATATAAGAGAATCAAATGCAAACTTTGTCTGTGGAATTCATCCAAAGTATTTGAAAAAGAGCATAATAGTCTCAGGATATATTTGTTAGATGTTTTAAAAAGTACAGCATCACTTCATAATTACTATTATGTAATATTATATTTATAGGCAAGGAGTTTTGAAGGTCCTTTTCTTTCTTGCTAATGGTATAGCCTATTGAGAATAGCTAAAAAGACATTCTTCCTTTTAAATACAAGGGGAAAGGAGCTGAATTTCAAAATTCATCACTTTTTACTTCTCCAGTCTTCTTTTACGGAATTCTCCTTCAACAGAAACATATTTCTGGCAAGATACTAAATCATTAAACAGAAATGTCCTTTATTTTAAGAATTTAAACAGACACACCTCTTTTATCCTTCACTAAATCATTCTGAATCAAACATAATTTCCTATTTCTGTATTAAACAATATGGTAAGCATGCAAAAATGAATTAGCTTCTTTTTTCCATGAGTAATTACTGCTGGAATGTAAGACTCTGAACCAACTAAACTGGCTAACACATCATGATTGAGACTTTGGTCTTAAATCGTTGCTTCAAGACCTTCATCTTGTCCTTGTCTAGTCACATAGCCAAAGCTGTAATTGTATCAGTTATGCCCATTCTCAGTCACTTCTCTGCCTAAATGAGAATTTCTTAAAATCACCCAGAAAAAAGTTATAAAATCCTATTAATATTCTGTAGTGATTTTCCCTTTTCAGCATACTACTGATACTCTGTAAAAGTGGTATTCTCTCATATTGCTATAAAACTAGTAGCCATATTTTGCTTGATTAACAGCTTTTCTGGTTTTTTTTTTTTTTTTTTTGAGAATAGATTGATGACAATCTTCTCAAGAATCTGTCAAAATTCTTTCTCTGTGATAGCTTGAGCTTCCCAAACTCCAACAGTATGTTTCTGTGAGTATCTCTGAGCTCCCTATTGGCTAGTCTGTCTGACTACCATGTAGTCAGCTTACATTGCATCTGAGAGCCAACTACTTTTCATTGAGCCTATCCTATTCAAATAGAACCTCATTTTAACTTGACTATATCTGCAAATACTTTATTCATATACAGGTTCCTGTTCACAGACACTGGGGGTTAGAAATTAAGTATATCTTTTGGGATAATGAACTGGAGCAAAATTCGACATACTACAACAGACATTTAACCTCTCATGGAGCATTTTAAATGAGATGTAGAACAGGTCAGACATAGATCTCTCAAACTAATGAATTTACAGTGATATAAAACAATTACAGTCTTCTACCCAATTCATTAAAACACCAGGAAATAAGCCTCTCAAGATCACACAGATACTGTCAGCAGAAGGGACTTAGAAACAAAACATGATTGTCCTAGCTTATCAAGTAAAGGGAAAAAAATAAGAGTAAAAACAATGAATGTTCTCTTAGGATGAACGAAGTGCCCATTTAACATCTGAACTTCAAGAAGGATTTTCTTTTTTTCTATTAAAAGATAATCTTAGGGAAAGAAATGCCAGGTGTAACTGCATGACTACTCTACACAACAAATGAATATAAAAGTTGTGGAAATAAACCAGGTCCAAACAAATGAGATCAAATAGGCAATGATTCAGACTTTGCTATAACGAGAAAGTCAGAGGCACTTTTTTTGTATTTGACAGAGTCTCAGAGACAGACAGATAAATGGGAAAGCTTTATTCTGAAAAGAAATAAAGGCTTCAGTGATACTCTGATTATAATTTTTGGCACGGAAGGTGGGCTAATGGAAGAGGGACTTCCTATGTGACTTCGTTGTACAGTTGATCCTGAGAGAAAATAGAAAAAAGAAAAAATAGGAAAGTCCTGACCATTCTGGTCTATTGCTGAAGCAGCTGTAGTGTGGTCTCCTGGATACTTCTTGCAGGAGTAGTAGGTCAGAGTTCTGTTTTCCTTTATGGTCTGGCCGTTGCCCTTTTGTATATTGAATCTCTCAAACTAGACAAATGTTCAAAATCAATCATTTCAAGACTTCAGAGGCAGAAAAAAATGAGAATAATGTATTATTTAGAAATTGATGTAGCTGTGGGAAGAACAGCAGGAGTCTAAAGCCTTCATGCTTGGGGATGCTTCGATTACCCCTTCCTTCAGTTTTGTTGGCAGCTGCAGCACTTGTCACTGCCTAGAAAATTGACAGACTTGTCAGAAGATATGGTTACGGTCGTGGGTCCGGAGTAGGGGAAAGCTATGGATCTATCAGCTAAAAGTAACAGATTCAATAAGAAATGAAAGAGGAGAACCCATATCTCTATCATTCTGGTTGTGAGGAGTGACAGGTGAATCAGGTATTTCACAGGGAGATTATGATAATGATTGAAAGCTCTCTGCACATTCTTGACCACATAGGGAAACTCAAGAAACCCCCTGGAAAGCAAAAGCCAAACAAGAATTGAGGGCTGACTGAGACTTGAAAGTGCGCCCAAAACTTATGCACAGATCTATTAACAGAGGGTAAAAACTTAACAGGCATAATGTGTGAAACCTGCAATGACAATGACTCAACAAATTGAGATTTTATTAGATAGATAGAAAGTATAAAAATGGAAATTTTGAATTAGAAGATGAAATAACGGAACCACTATTCACTAATTGGGATCAATAGCATATTTGAGATGACAGAAGAAAGAATCAATGAATCTGAAGGGAGAGCAATAGAAATTAGCCACTCAGAAAAAAGTTATGAGAGAAATAAATGGACAAAAAAATAAGCAGAGACTTGTATGGCTGTGACAAAATTAATAATGAATGTATAATAAATGTTTCAGAAGAGACAGGATAGAAAATGGGTTAGAAAAACGTATCCAGAAAAATAATGGCTAAAATTTTTCTGAATTTGATGATAAATAATATTAATCCAGTTTCAAGAAATTCAATGGTACTCAAGTAAGATAAACACAAAAAGGACCAGCCAATCTCTCGCACCCAAGATTATTTAGTTGTCTGACACTGTCATTAAACATTTTGCTAAAGTTTTTTGCTTAATCAGATACTTCACTATTCATATCTCCCACACTTCTCAGAAAAGGTAAATGACAAAGGTTAATAAAGCAAATTAGACAGAAATCTACAATAAGCTATCGTGGCATATCACAAAAGGACACATTGAGTCCCTCTTTTAGCACAGAAACATTGTTTGGGAGTCGAGACTAAATGTTTATATAAAAGAACTTAGAATAGACCTTGCTTAGAAATGATGTGTATTAGGAGGCTGCCTCAACTTTACAGGTCTCACAGGAAAGGGACAGTACTTATGCTGAAACCCCAGATATTTTGCTTTCTATTTCTGAAGATCTCTTCTAGAAATCTTATCATCCAGCATCCCATTCTATTCATTGGGACCAAAACATTACCATGATATTCAACAACCACATAAGGTATTATGAATAAAGACAGATTATTAAGTGATATCTAACATCTGGTATTATAGTTGAGATACAAAATCCTATATTCCCTACTGTAGGCAATTGTATGGGAATCTATTATCTCAATAAACTGATGTCTTCCTTCAAAATAGTCCCTTAGGTCAATTTTGACCTATCTCTTCGCAGGAAAAGGGGGATAATTATAAAGTTAACTCAAAATGAAAAAGGCTGGGTGCAGTGGCTCATGCCTACAATCCCAGCACTTTGGGAGGCTGAGGCAGATGGATCACCTGAGGTCAGGAGTTTGAGACCAGCCTGGCCAACATAGTGAAACTACGTCCCTACTAAAAATACGAAAAAAGTTAGCCAGGCATCGTGATGTGACAAAGTGAGACTTTGTCCCCAAAAAGAAAAAAAAGGAGGAGGGGAGAAAACTGTTTATCAGATTGTATTCAAAAAACCTTTAACAAATGAAGCAGAATTTTTCACAGCTTACCCTTGCCAAAAGACACTTCATACTATATTTTGTAAGAAACCTCAAAAGTTGGCAGAGTCCTCCTTGTTCTAGTTCCTAGATGAGCAGAAACCACTAAGCCATGCAATTAAGGTCTTAGAGCTCCCTCCCCTAGAGTCTCCATGATAGTGGACAGTCGTTAGTTCAAAATAAAGAACACTTGGCTTGGATATAATGTTGGACCCTCAAGGAGAAACTTTTGCTAGCCTAGGAGAAAAGTGTCACCACAAAACTTTCTGGGACTTTTAATATTACAAACATAAATACAGAAATAAAGTGGAAACAAATCAACAAATTATCATGATTTGCTTAATATTCTTATATCTGTTTTTTCTTTTTTCTTTTTTTTTCTGAGACAGAGTCTAGCTCTGTCACCCAGGCTGGGGCGTGCAGTGGCACGATCTCTGTTCACTGCATCCTTCACTTACTGGGTTCAAGCAATTCTATGACCTCTGCCTTCCGAGTAGCAGAGACTACAGGCACGTGACACCATATCCTGCTAATTTTTGTATTTTCAGTAGAGATGGGGTTTCACCATGTTGGCCAGGCTGGTCTCGAACTCCTGACCTCAAGTGATCCACCTGCCTCGGCCTCCCAAAGTGCTGGGATGACAGCCACTGTATCCAGCCCTTTTGTCTGGATCTGTGCATGCTTCAAATTGGCAAAGAAATCAGTTCCTTTGGTTCAATTTGGGAATTCTTGGATCTTGGCTTATGTCTGGACTACATGCTTTGACCATAATTATTCTCTTAGTATTTCCTGGGGTGTAATGCTCATATGTGTAATAGACATAGTTTTAAATGCTTCTGTTTAGACACTGTTGTGTTATACATTTTTTTTTTTCTTTTGAGAGACTCTCATTCCATCACCCAGGCTGGAGTGGCATGATCTCTGCTCTCTGCAACCTCCACCTCCTGGGTTCAAGCAATTCCCATGTCTCAGCCTCCTGAATAGCTGTAATTACAGACACACATCACCATGCCAGCTAATTTTTATACTTTTAGTAGAGACAGGTTTTGCCATGTTGGCCAGGCTGGTCTTGAACTCCTGATCTCAAGTGATCCATCCACTTTGGTCTCCCAAAGTTCTGGGATTATAGGTGTGAGCCACCACACCCAGCTGTGTTCTGTCATACAACTTAAAAAATAATCTTCTAAGCAGAGAAACAAGAAACTCTGACACATGATAGCCTATTCCTTGAGCTTAGTCTGGATCTGAGAATTGAAACCAATATATTTTCCTGTTCTTGTGCTCAAAAAAAAAATTATAAAACATTTCCTCTATCATGAACAATACTAAAAATAAGTAGGTAATGGAACAAAGATGGTAGAACAGACTTTCTGAATTTTGGCACTATTGACCTTTGGACTAGATTATTTTGTTGTTGTTGTTAAGGGCTATATTTGTCTGAATTCTCCAGAAAAATAGAATAGGAGGTGAGATAGATAGAAGATAGATACATAGAGTCATATAAAGAGAGAGAGAAAGAGAGAGGGAGAGAAACAAAGAGGGAGATTTATAAAAGATTTGGCTCTTGCAATTATGGAGTCTGAGGTCCAAGTTCCAGCCTGAATCTAGGTCTGAGGCAGAAAACTGATGTACCATCTCAAAGATAGGCAGAGAAAAAGAATTCTTTCTTACTCATTCTTTTATTTTACTTACACTTTCAAGGAACTGGCTGAAGCATCCTCACATGAGGGAGGGCTTATTCAGTCTACCAATTCAAATGTTATTATCGCTTAGAAATATCCTCATAGACACTCCCAGAAATAATGTTTAATCAAACACCTGGGTGCCCTGTGGCCCAGTCAAGTTGGCACACAAACTTCACCATGACAGAGGCTGACCATTCCTGATTGGATGTTTGGCAGCATCCATTATCTCTACCAATTAGATGTCATTAGTGCTCCCTTTCTTAGCTGTGACAACTGGCAGACTGGTCAGACCCTGTGCTTGGCATAACTTTAGGGCATCTAGGCCCTAGACTTTATACGAAATATCAACACAGAAATGTGCTTGGTCCATCTCAGACCCAGACCCGGGCCACACATGACTAACCAGCCACAAAGAGTAGTTATTTTGCTTTTCCTGATTTTATGTTGATGCTGTGTTGCTTTTTCTTTATGTGCTGAGTTTCCAGACTTTTGACTCATCCTTCCCACGTCAGCCAGAGTTATCTCTGGCAGCATCCTCAACAAGAAAAGGCCACAGACTGTGGGCTAGAGAGCTGCTCTGGAAAGCCAAAACTCTTGGACTAGCACTCCAAACACTTTGTAGAGAGCTGCCTATTTGCCAGAGAACCCAAGCCAGATGGGCTTTGCTCCATGCCAGAAAGCCAGTGGGACAACAGAAATAGCCTGGGCTCAAAATTAGCACAGGCCTGTCTTTGAGTCACTGCTTGCTCCTCTGTGCAATCTAGGGTGGCTAAGCCAAGTTCCAAGGCTTCAGTTTGCTGATAATATGAAACGGAAATGTGATCATGTTAGTTGGTTAGATCAACTTAGTTCATGGGCATGTAGGAGCTTAGAAAACTATGTCTCCCTACATGTTGGCTAATCACTTTACACGTTGTCTCCCTACATGTTGGCTAATCACAAAGCCTCCACTATTCTGAGGAAGTAGGTTGCTTTTGAGTTTTCACCTTCCCAAGCACCTGCATTCTGATTTTCCTTGCAGTAACTTTGTCTAGATACCATACCCATATGTGGCTGGATGTCCAGGGCAGCCACCAGGCAGAAAGCTACTTAAATAGGTTGCTCAGAAAGGCTTCTCAAACTGCACCTTCATTCATAACATCCATTGGTGACTCTGCAACCTATGGCTGTAAACTGCCATAGCCTATGCCATCTCCTATGTGTTCTGGAGATAAGATCAATTATCTGGATTTTCAGCTATGGCCACAGCCAAAAGAAGCCTCTTAGTAGAGGTGCCAAGAGCCAGGGGAATGAGTGGGATTTCTGAGGTGAAAATGTCCAAATGATCACATCCTCCCTGATTAAAAACAATTGTAGAACAACTATTTTACTTATTAAAACAAATAGGTTTCATATCAATCCTTGGTTTAAGACCTTCACCCTGCTATAACCACCATTCCTTAGCTACTGTTTTTATAAACTCCCCCAAATTCCAATCAATTTCCTGCCTATCGTGATCTTTCTTAAAATTACTGCAACTAGGACCTAAAATTCTATAAATATCTTCTTCTGAATTTGCTTTCTCTTACTGCTACAAATTAAAATAAGGTTTGATTTTCTGGTGTTTTGAGGGAAGTAAAGAAAAAAATTACAAATAATCCTGGCCCTAAAATCTGTGTGCATTAGAATAAGGATTCAAATGGAGACTCATACATATTTTTCTCAAAAGTTAAATGTTATAAATCAAGCTGCATCTATTATCTACCCATTGTCTCTTGGAGAATCCTCCAGGATCTTTCCCAGGATTGCTGTCCTGACCCAGAGGCGTAAGCCTGCTGGCTCTTCTGTGGGATGTCTTGCAGCCAACCTACCTGAGTGGTAGCAGAAACTGTCTAAATAAAAGCAGAAACTGGACTCAGGACTCCTGGATGGTGACTGGATATTTCTGAACCCAGGATGAGGATTAACTTGTCAAACTACCCAGGGACAAGGAACAGGTACGCTCTCCTCCCCAGTTTTTTCTTTAATGATTACGCATTTCTAGGAAGTTTTAAGCACTTCCTAAATATCTATCATCCAACTCAAAGGGCACAGTCGTCTGAGGAAGTTGGTCTGTTTAGACCTCCACTTTGGGTAATTTGGAGTACATGATTTGGAACAAAAGCAACTCTGATTTTCAAGGGGAAAACATGTGTTTTGTGTTTTATTTTTTAGTGATACGTGGGACATTCTTAATTCTTTATATTCAAGGTCTGCTCCACAGAGTAGCCACCTCAGCTTCCCCAGGTCAATATGTGCAATCTCAGGTGAGATCTAACAAGATGCCCTGGTGATTTATATTCACATTCAAATTTGGGAAACTTTGGTCTAAAGCAAGAAGACTGTCTATGAGAAAGGCCTCTCTAGCTGGAAGCAACAGCCTCTACTCCCACCAATTCTACCACATCAGATTGGAAATGCTGGCAAATAGGAAAAATGTCTAGTTCATTTCACCCATAGCAGAAGTATGGAAGGAAACCCAAAGCAAACTCCCTGGTTAAGGTGGATTTATGAAACACTAAAATAAGTTTCCCTTTGCTTTTAAACTTTAGGGCACAACACCATGAGATTTTTCAGGGGATAATGGCATGACATTGTGTGTGTGTGTGTGTGTGGGTGTGTAAAATATAGGAAATGGGCCATTATGAAAACAACTTTAAGCAGATTTGTCTTGAAAGAAGAGTCTATATATATATATCAAATCTGAGATTATAAAAAAAGAAGCAGTATACATCCACAAACATAGCAGGGATTTTAAGTATGTCAAATATGCCAATAATCCCGTAAACCTTGATTAATCCCACTGTATCAGTCAGCTCAGGCTGCCATAACAAAATGCTACAGAAGATGGCTTAAATCATTGAAATTCGCTTTCTCACAGTTCTGGAGGCTAAAATCCAAGATCAGGGTGCCAGCATGGGCTGATTCTGGTGAGCACTGCCTTCCTGGCTTTCAGATGGCCTCCTCCTTTCTGTTTTCACAGGGTCTTTCTTTGATGCATGTGCATGGAGAGAGAGAGCTTTCCATACACAAAGACTGGTAGCCTTATCAGGACACCAATTCTATTAGATCTGTCCCTACACTTACAACCTCATTTAACCTTAGTTATTTCCAAAAAGGCTTTATATTTAATCTAGTCACATGAGTGAGTAGAGATTCAACATACGAATTTTGGGGAGACATAATTCAGTCCATGAAGTTACTCATAAAAAACAGACACTTCATTTAGTCACAAACCACATTAGAGAATTAAATTAAAATTTGCATTATGCCTCTAAAATGGCTGGATAAAATATAGCCTCATATTATGTCCTGAGTTAAAAAAATAAAACAATTTGGCTGTGGCCAAATGATGAGTATTATCTTATTATTTAAAAGATGGCAAGTATTTTTAAAGATTATTTTTACTAATTGATGTAGTAAAGCTCGTTCTCTAGTTCAATTAATTTTCTTTTAGGTAAAATGTTCAATAGAATATTTATTTTGAGTTGTATCATTTTTTAAAAGCCATAAGATGTTAAAGGAAAAAATAAAGCATTGTTATTTTCCCTTTATTCCTTAAAACATCTCCCAGACAAAAACAATGAACCAAGTCAGAATGCACCCAGCTGTTTGCCTATAATTATCATTTTGTTGTCATAGGGAACTACACCTGTGTAGTAGTTCATTACACGGTATTACAATTTTGATTTTACAAGCAAAATGTCTCATTTCCTTATGGGGAAAATGTAAGTTTTCTCAAAAAGTGTTTACAAAACTTCCTAAGAGGGTCTTTTGAATGTCTTTGGCAACAACATCATTACTTGGAAAATAAAGTTCAAATGAGCTTGTTAAATACCCATCTTGCCTTTTGGTTTTCCTCTATTCATTTCTTTTATAAGGTTATCCAATAGGAATTCTCAAGACTTGAATGAAAAATGCAACAATTACCAAATACTCCACCCTCCAACTAAATATAAAGTTTTTATCATCCAGGCAATTACCAAAGTAGCAAATGAACATTGCATGCCTATAAACAAATGCAATTCAGTAAGCCATAGGACAGGGAATCTTTGTTATCTTAATCAAAGGCAACTAAGGAAGGATAAAACTGAAATATGTGACAGAGAGCCTCATATCTATAAAAGCCAGAGGTAACAAACACCAAGACTAAAGAACCATTTCCTCCATAGAGTTCTCAGAGTGTTTTGCCTGTGATGAATATGATTATCAACTTCTGGAAAGTTTACGGACGAAGATAGCTATAAAAAGCACTAAATTACATTCTTTCTCCACTCACTCTGATGGTAGGTAACAAGCTCAGTCAAAAGAATTCCCATATTTTTCATATCAAGTTAATTAAGAACATTCAAGGGCTTAAAAAGTATCATTTGAAATATATGGATTATCATGATTGACAGAAATGCATAGATAAATGCTTTAGAAATAGTTCTAGAGTAAGACTTACAGGAATGGGAAAAATATTTATTTACTGCTAACAAAAAGCTCAGTCTGAAAATGAGACTGGTGCTTATTTTTGGCAGTTGCTAGCAAAAACTTTAAATGTTACATGCACTTAAGTTATCCATGAAATAAGAGGGAAAAATAGAAATATGAAGTACAAGACAAGTCAGATTAATTAATGGTTCTCAGTTTTTGATGGACGACGGCTTGATATTTCAGTTCCATTATCTACTTCAAACATTAACAAAAGGTTTAGGCTCCATGATTGCAACTATTTTTTATGTAAAGCTTGCTTAAAGATATTAATCTTTTTTGTTTTGTTTTGCTTTTTTGAGACCGAGTCTTGCTCTATTACCCAGGCTGAAGTGCAGTGGTGCGATCAGGGCTCACTGCAGCCTCAACCTCCCAGGCTGAAGCAATCCTCCCATCTTAGTCTCTCAAGTAGCTGAAACCACAGGTATACACCACCAACCTGGCTATTTTTTTTTATTTTTTAATTTTTTTGGAGAGACAAGGTTTTGCTATGTTGCCCAGGTTGGTCTCCAGTTTTAAACACAAATGATCCACCCACCTCAGCCTCCCAATATTCTGGGATTACAGGACGTGATCACAATGCCCAACCAAAGATATTAAACTTTTATAGGAAGTAGAAAATGCAATCATTATCCATGACATCTTTTAAGCCTCCTTATTTTGAATCAGACAGTACTTCTTTTTCCCTAAATCCACTCTCTCCAAAGGGGAAAAAGACCATTTTGCATGGAATATGAAATTTGTCCGTACATTATATGTACTTCACAGCACAAGGCTATACAAAAACATCTTCATATGGTTCCTCTTCTGAAAGTCTCCAAATTCATCCTTCACTGGCTAAAAACTCATTTTCTTTGCTCTTTTTCTTTTTAGAATGACTATTGTCTCTTTTTTCTTTCTAGCTCTCTAATATCCTAAGAATCCCATTTCTTTCAAAATTTTTTAGGATATAGTTCTGCTTCAACTATGCAGTTAGTATTCCCACTGTTCTGTTGATCTAATAAGGGAAGGCAAATCATACCAATATTTGTGGTAAAAACAATACCATTTAATATGCTCATAGATTTCAGACAGAACACAGTAAGTCTATGCTGTGCAACATCTAAGACCTCAACCGGGAAAACTAAAATGACGAGTGGTTTCAATCAAGTGGAGGCTTCTTAACTGACATGTCTGGCACCCTGCTTACTCTGCCTTGCCTATTTTTTCTATTGAAGCAAAAAGACAATAAATGTCCTCATGCTGTTCTTTTTACTTTTTCCACCTGTGACCAACCTTGTTCTCTCACATGGCTCTCCTTGGTGTGGTGTTCCCCTCTCCTTTCAGGAACTGGAGGCAGTCGAGGATCATTAAATGATAATCTTCTCCTGATCCATTGGTATCACCATACCTGATAAAATAAAATCTATATTTTAAAACAAGAAACTTCATGTTTTTAACATTTGAAAAATTATAACTTAGTAATGTGAATTATCTGGAGAAAAACACACATGTTTACAATGAAGGCATGTTTAGTTCAGTAGTCTCAGGCCATTTGTAACCCTCCAGTGATAGAAATGTTTAGGTACAGCCTTTACCATCTGTCTGGACCACTGCTTTTATTTGCCATTTTTTAAATTATAAAAAAGGCTTTGAGATGTGCTTAATTCTATAGTTTGCACATCTTATAACAACTTTGGAGAAACATTTTCTAAATATTTGTTGCTCAATTAGCAGTTGATCAATATCAATATAGTACCTATTTATTTCATTATATTCACACTTGTTTTTCTATTTCCTTATAGGAAATAATATGAAACAAGGATTGGGTTTTTGCCTATGAGAATCAAATATGCTAACATATACAAAATCTGAGTTTCCAGAGATACAATAACTAACAAACAGTTATTGAATGCTTATTTTGCGGCAGTCATTGAGAATACAGAGAAAATTAGAGCACAGTTTTTGCACTAAAGTGGGGACAGATTCATATAATCCCAACTTTGATGTTTTGTCCTCAGGAACTTTAGGTACCACCTGGTCAAACCTGCTTGGTAGCATGACATGCTTAAGACACTTATCATTCACGTAATATGTTTGTATTTTAAAAACTGAATAAAACTTGGGAAATGACTCTATTTCAAATAATTGTGGTGATGGAAAATCCAAGAAGTCTGATAGAATTACTGAAGACATGGTTTTGATATCATGAACAAAATAATATGATAATATTCTGTAGTGGTTATTGACTTTGCCACTTGACTTAGAGGCAATTGTACTGAGAATCTACTGAGAATTGATTTGGAAGGCTATGGATAGGTAGTAGAGGGCATACAGTTGGCAGGAAACAGTGAAGTAGGACTGAAATGCTGTGATATGGCACAGTACCCAACAACTGCACACTTGTAAAACAAGTAGGATGCATAGTAGATGTTCTTGTGTGTTATGCAAGAATGGAAGAGAATAAAGGTAAGAAGATACTGGATACAAGGCAATGATGTAATGGTTCAGATTTCTTAGAAAAGCGAAACAGATACTAGCATTTAGACTCGTATATACATAGGCCTTCTTCCTTCAATAGATATTTTTCTTGTGTAACCAATTTAAGAAGCTCTTTAATCAATAATGTAAAAGCAATGAAGCCTGAAAATTAAGACTTCTTTTTACTGAGGTTTGCTGGGTTTGCTGTTTTATACGCAAGCATAAAAATTTCTGTATTTTAAGTGAGGTTTACAGTTATGACTAATCAGATGTAAAAGCAAATATAATGTCAATTATCTGTATTAGTTTGGCTCCAAATAAAGTAACCCACGAAAGGCTGCAAAACTTTCTTTTGCTCCATCTTATCCTTAGTATAATGGCAATCAGGATCTTTGTAAAAATCAGAAACCATTATTATTTTAATATAATATGAATGTAACTTTCCAGAACACTATCTGTTTTGCAAATAAAAAGCTGCCAAATTTTGCATTCACCTGCTATTGAAAAGAAGTGACAGATCGCTTCTTTTCTGAGAGCCAGATGTGGTGTCTTTCTAATACAAGCATTTGCATTTATTTTCCTTTGATGTAGAAACAATCTCCTGACTAAATAATTCATTTGGCTTACCTTTATTGCAAAAAGCATGTACAAATTATTCTCCTGAATTTTTGTTTACCCGTGTTAGATTATATTACTTTTTGAAAATATTTTATTCCTCTCCCTCTCTATCCTGTTGCCAGCAGGTTGCCATGTGACTTTTATTGCCAAAATGTAAGGATAAGGAAAATAGATATTTGTCTCTTTTAACAAGCATCTTTAAGAGCTAGTGTCTTTCTTCAGACTTTCTTTTTCTCTGCCATAGTCACCACAATGTTGTAACTGGTGGCTATTCTGTCCTTCAGGGTCTCTGGAGTGAGGATAATGAGGAGGTGTAAGCAACAGTCATAGGCAGCACAGAATAGACCCTTATTAGGGAGCAAAAATAAACCTTGGTTCATGTAAGACCTTTACATGTGTGGGCTGTCACTTTAGCATAGCTTAACTAATATGTTATCTATTGGTTAAAAATAATAGAAATTATTTCAAAGGTAAAATAGATTAATATGTTTTAAGATAAAAATCAGGCCTGAGACCAAAATTTATCTCTATCTACATGCTGAAAAAGAAATAAAGAAGAAAAAATGGCATGTGAGTTATGAAGAGTAGGTACTCTATTCTAGAAAGGGGAGGTAAGAAAGAAGTCTTCACCCAGGCAATATCTCCACACTCCATATAATGCAGAATTATTTATATTTATGCAGTGTTCGGCCACTATTTTTTATTCATTTAATTGCATTCTTTTCTTAAAATTTCAATTTTTATTTTAGATAAAAGGGGTACACAGGTTTGTTACATGGGAAAGTTTTGATTCTGAGGTTTGGAGTCACAGATGCCATCACCCAGGCAGTGAACGTGGTACTCAATAGGTAGCTTTTCAGCCCTCCTCATACTCTCCCTCCCTCTCAGTGGTCCACAGTATCTGTTGTTACCATCTTTATGCATATGTGTGCTCAATGTTTTGCTCCCACTTATACGTGAGAATGTGCAGTATTCAATTTTCTGTTCCTGTATTAGCTCCTTCCACATTGGTGCAAATGGCATGTTATTCTTTTTTTTTAATGGTTACATAGTATTCCATAGTGTATATATAACACATTTTCTTCATCTAATCTATAATTGAGGGGAAACTGGTTGATTCCATGTCTTTACTATTGTGAATAGTGCTGCAATGAACAGATGAGTGTGTCTTTTTTATAAAATAATTAATTTTCTTTTGGGTATATACCAGTAATGGGATTGCTGGGTTGAATGGTAGCTCTGTTTGCAATTTTTTGAGAAATTTCCAGACTGCTTCCCACACTGACCGAACTAATTTACTTTCCCACCAACAGTGTATAAGTCCTCCCTTTTCTCTGCAGTCTCACCAGCATCCGTTGTTTTCTGACTTTTTAATAACAGTCATTCTGACTGGTGTGAGATGGTCTCTCATTGCAGTTTCCTTTGCATTTTCCGATGATTAGTGATGCTGAGCATTTTTTCATATGTATGTTGGCCATTACTATGCCTTCTTTTGAGAAGTGTCTGTTTATGTCCTTTGCCCGTTTTTAGTGGGGCTATTTGGTTTTTGCATGTTAGTTTAAGTTCCCTATGGATTCTGGATGTTAGGCCTTTGTTAAATTCATAGTTTGCAAATATATTTTCTCATTCTGTAGGTTATCTGTTTACCCTTTTGCTAGTTTATTTTGCTGTGCAGGAGCTCTTTAATCATCTCTAGCTTATCTATTTTTGTTTTTGCTGCAATTGCTTTAGGGAATTTAGCCAAAAATTCTTTGCCAAGGCCAATGTCTAAAAGAGTATTTCCGATATTTTCTCCCAGGATTGCTATAGGTTCAGGTCTTACACTGAAATGTTTGATGGATTTTGAGTTAATTTTTTATGTGGTGAAATGTAGAGGCCCAGTTTTAATCTGCTGCATATGGCAAGCCAGTTATCCAAGCATAATTTATTGAATAGAGAGGATTTTATTCATTGCTTGTTGTTGGTGACCGAGACCAGTTCAGCTGTAAAGCCCCCCACCCAGGCGGCGCTGAAGGCATTAAGAAGGAAACATCCAGATAGAACAGCAAAGTGGGACTATCCAGGGGCCAACAGCCTTCTGAGCTGAGAGCCTCAGGTGATGACAGCATTCTGGGCTGACAGCCTTGAGCAGACTCTGACCCACGTAGTCTCTCTGAACACATGATTAACAAACAGGTGTTCTGTGTTTTCTCATAGAACCAAGATAAACTAGATAGGCAGCTGGTGCCTGCTTACCACTGATCAAGGACAAACTAGAAAGTACTCTCCATGAGAGAGCCCCAGGGGCAGGGCCACATATCCCATGTTTAAAGAATTGTTTTAACTGGTATATGATATACATATACTGTTTTGCTATTTTAGAATGCCCCAAGCAGTTTTCCAGTTGGTGGGGAGGTGGCTACATTTTCCTTGCAATCATACTTCTAAGCCTTGCATTTGCTTGATCCTTGTCCCATGTTACCCTGATATTTCCAAGCTCCCCCAGCTTACCCTGGGAGATTTTTTCAAGAATTCTCAGGCTACTTCCAGGCTCCACCTAACTCACCTGGAAGATTCTTTCAAGAGTTCCTGGGCTACTTCAGAGCTCCCTCAACTTACCCTGGGAGATTTTTTCAAGAGTACACGGAACACCTTCAGCTTAGCTTCTCCTTTCTTTGTTGCTCAGGTGACCCTTCATCCTAGGTTCGAGTCCCATGTCTGGGAGCCACTTACCAAGACCAGCTTGGCTGTAGAGACTCCCACCCAGGCGGTGCTGAAGGCATTAAGAAGAAGACACCCAGTTAGAACAGGAAAGTGGTACTATCTGGAGGCCACGGCCTTCCAAGCTGAGAGCCTCAGGAGCTGACTGTATCTGGGCTGAGGAACTCGAGCAGATTCTGACCCAGATAGTTGTTCTTTCTGAACAGGTGATTATTATTAACAAACAAGTGTTCTGTGTTTTCTCATCAAACCAAGATAAATTTGGTAGGCAGCTGGTGCCTGCTTACTACTAATCAAGGACAAACTGGAAAGTATTCTCCATGAGGGAGCCATGGGGACAGGGCCACATATCCTATGCTTAAAAAATTGTTTTAACTGGTATATGATATACATACACTGTGTTGCTACTTTAGAATGCCCCAAGCAGTTTTCCACTTGGGGGGAGGTGGCTAGGTTTTCCTTGACACCATTCTTCTTAGCAAATGATATAATTCTATCATACACTCAGCATTTCTCAGCAATCATACACTCAGCATTGCTCAGCAGTTGGTTGTAGGTCTTCAACTTTATTTCTGAGTTTTCTATTCTGTTGAATTGGTCTATATGTCTAATTTTGTACCAGTACCAAATTATATTGGTTATTGTGGCTTCATAGTATAGTTTGATGTTAGGTAGTGTAACACCTCCAGCTTTGTTCATTTTGCTTAGGATTGCTTTGGTCATTTGGGCTCTTTCGTGATTCCATATGAATTTTAGAAGACGTTTTTCTCCTTCTGTGAAGAATGATGTTGGTAGTTTGATTAAAAAGATTGAGTCTGTACATTGCTTTGAGCGGTATGGCCATTTTTGCAATATTGATTCTTCCATTAGCATGAAATGATCTTACTAGTTATTTGTGTCATCTCTGATGTCTTTCAGCAGTATTTTGTAGTTCTCCTTGTGGAGACCTTTCCCTCCTTGTTTAGCTGTATTTCTATGTATTTTACTGTCTATGTGGCTATTGTGAAACTGTGTTCTTGATTTCACTCTCAGCCCAGACTTTGTTGGTATATTAGTTTGTTCTTGCACTACTATAAAGAAGTACTTGTAAGTGGGTAATTTATAAAGAAAATAGTTTTCATTGACTCGTGGTTCTGCAGACTATACAAGAAGCATGGCTGGGGAGGCCTCAGGAAACTTATAATTATGGCAGGAAGTGAAGGGGAAGCAAGCATGAATTACATGGCTAAAATTGGAGGAAGAGAAAGAGCGGGGAGGTGGCACACAATTTTGAATAACCAGATCTTGTGAGAACTCACTATCACAAGAACAACAAAAGTGAAATCCTCCCCCATGATCCCATTACCTCCCACCAGGCCCCTCTTCTGATATTGGGGATGACAATCTGACATTAGATTTGGGTGGGAATATAAATCCAAACTTTTTAAGTCTACCCTTGGCTCTTCTCAAATCTCATGTCTTTCTTATATTGCAAAATACATTTATTCCTTTTCAACAGTCCCCCAAAAGTCTTAATTCATTTCAGCATTAACTCAAAAGTCCAAGTCAAAAATCTTTTCTGAAACAAGGCAAGTCCCTTCTGCCTATGGGTCTGTAGAATAAAATACAAGTTAGTTACTTGTATTTTACAATTGGTGTACAGGGATTAGGTAAATACTACTGTTTCAAAAGGGAGAAATCAGCCAACACAAAGAGGCTACAGGCCCCTTGCACTTCCAAAACCCAGCAGAGCAGTTATTAAATGTTAAAGCTCCCAGATAATCTCCTTTGACTTAATATCTCATATCCAGGCCACACTGATGATGCAAGAAGTGGGCTCCCAAGGCTTTGGGGAGCACTACCCCTGTGGCTTTCTAGGGTACAGACCCTGCTGTGCTTTCCCAGGCTTGTATTGAGTGTCAGAAGCTTTTCCCGTTACACAGTGTAAGCTGTCAGTGGATCTACCATTCTGGGGTCTAGAGGGCAGCGGCCCTCTTCTTACAGCTCCACTGGGCAGTGCCAGTGGCACTGCCATTGTCAGGGCAACTGACTTCTGCCTGAACATTCATACATGTGTTTCCATACATCTTCTTAAATCTAGGAGGAGGCTCCCAAGCCTCAATTCTTGCCCTCTGTGTACCCAGAGGCTTAATACCACATGGAAGCCACCAAGGCTTACAGCCTGCACCCTTCAGCAGTGGCCTGAGACATTACTGGGGCCCTTTAAGCCACAGCCGGAGCTGGAATGGCCAGGATGCAGGGAGCAGTGTCCCGAGGTTGCCCAGCGCAGCAGGGCCCTGGCATGGACCCAGGAAACCATTATTTCTTCCTAGGCGTCCAGGCCTATAATGTGAGGGGCTGCCATGAAAGTCTCTCAAATACCTTTGAGGCATTTTTCCCACTGTCATGACTATTAATATTCAGATCTTCTTTATTAAAATTTCTGCAGCCAATTTGAATTATTCCCCAGAAAATGAGTTTTTCTTTTCTACTACATAGTTAGGATGCAAATTTTCCAAAGTTTTATGCCCTGCTTCCCTTTTAAATAGAAGTTCCAGTGTCATATCATCTCTTTGCTCACACATATGAGCATAGGTAGTTAGAAACAGCTAGGCCCCATATTGAACACTTTGCTGCTTAGAAATTTCTTCCATGTGATACCCTAAATTACCTCTCTCAGATCTCTAGAGCAGAGTGCAGTGCCTCCAACCTCTTTGCTAAAGCATAACAAAAGTGACCTTTACTCCAGTTTCCAATAAGTTCCTCATCTCCATCTGAGACCAGCTCAGCCTGGACTTTATTGTCTGTATTGCTATAAGTGTTTTGGTCACAGTAATCTAACGAGTTCATAGGATGTTCCAATCTTTCTCTTATCTTCCTGTCATCTTCTGAGCCCTCCAAACTGTTCCAGCCTCTCCCTGTTACCCAGTTCCAAAGTTGCTTCCACATATTCATGTATCTTTATAGCAATACCTATGAATTGGTACTTTTCATAGGTATCAATTTTCTGTATTAGTCTCTTCTGTCACTGCTATAAAAAAATGCCTGAAACTGGGTAATTAGTTTAAAAATAATAATAATAATAATAATAATAATAATAATAATAATAATAGTAAAACAGGTTTAGTTGGCTCATAGCTTTCCAGGCTGTACAGGAAGCATGGCTGTGGAGGCTGCAGGAAATTTAAAATCACGGTGGAAAGTGAAAGAGAAGCAGTCATCTTACATGGCCAGAATAAGAGGAAGAGAGAAGGGGGAGGTGCTACACACTTTTAAACAATCTCATAAGAACTCACGCAGTATCACAAGAAGAACAGCAAGGGGGAAATCCACCCCCACGATCCAATTACTTTCCACCAGTCTTTTCCTCCAACATTAGAGATTACAATTTGTGAATTAGGTGGGGACACAAATCCAAACCATATTAGTTGATATATAGAAATGCTGATTATTTTTATACATTGATTTTTGTATCTTGAAAGTTTACTAAAGTCATTTATTAGTTCTAGGAGCTATTTTCCAGATTCCTTAGGATTTTCAAGGTATGGAAACATATCATCAGCAAAGAGAGATTCAAATTTGACTTCTTCCTTCCTATCTGGATGCATTTTATCTTTTTCTCTTGCCTGACTGCTCTGATGAGGACATCCAGTACTAAATTGAATAGAAGTGGTAATGAGGGAATGTGTTCTCTTTCCGGGTCTACAATGAGGAGTAGTTTTAAGGGCAAAAACTCCTCAGCGCCATGCTCCCCTCCCGTGCCTCTCTGCCTGGGAGATTTAATGGTCTCTGTTTTAATTTTCACGTGCATGGGAAAGGGTCAAAAGTCAATCACCCCAGTAGCAGTTCCAAGGAAATCCTTTCATTGGCCAGATAACTTAGAGAAGGTGGGGGTTCCTCCAAGGTTAAAAGTCCCCTTCTTCCACACCCCTATGGACTCCATATTTGGATCCCCTTTCACACACTCTCTCTCTCTCCCTCTCTCATGTGGAAGTTTTCTCTCTTCTTCTCCTGTTTCTCTCTCTAAATAAATAAACAAATAAGTAACTTTTCTGTAACACTTCTTGGGTCTGGTATTTATGAGTTTCCAACGCACCTGCCATGGTCCCCTCTCATTCTTGAGAGGGTGAGAGACCAAGAACCTGCAAAATTCTCTTGGGGGAGCTGGGCTTCCCTGGCACCCCAAAACCCAGTAACAGTAAGAGTGGGCATCCTTGTCTTTTGCCAGTTCTCAAGGGAAATGACACTTTATTCATATATTGTGTTGATTTATTCATTTCCTTTTTCAATAATCATTTGTTGAGGGGCTGCTTTGCAAACATTATTCTGAACAAAGTAGTAGGTACAGGTCTCAAGACACATAGATGCTAATTACAATGAGAGAATGTGCAAGCATTTGCATGATGAGGCAAAAGGAAATGCAGGTCCAATTGGAGTGCAGAAAAAACAAAGTAATTGTTTCTAATGAGAAGACAAGAGGAAACATGGTTTAGACTAAATACAAGAGAAGAATTTTGACAGAAGAAAAAATAAAGCTGCATGCTGTGTTGAGCAAATATAATCAAAGAAGTGCAATCATAAAAATTCAAAGAATATCTAAAGAATTGTAGGCTATTTGTTCACTGCATAGCATATTACTGAAAGTCAAGTGTTCTAAAATAATGCTAGATCGGTAGTGAGGCTCAGAAGAACGATTTAAAAAGATCCACAGATTTGATCTTCTGTTACTACACAATCTCTTACAGATTTTTGTTTTTCTTTATTTAGAAAGGATATCCACAGTATTGATAGAGAGAGTTGCCTTATTTTTCACCAGGTCTTTAATAAGGACCCCTGACCAGGATGTCTTGCATTAATTATTTTGATGAAGGAACAAAACAAAAATGTGTGAAAATGTACAGTTTCAGCACTGATGAGCAAAAATCTTGGAAGCTGTTGAGCTCTTCTTTACAATAATAAAAAGCAATCTAAATTGAAAATTAATAACTTTTCTGGACCACTTCAGAAAACAGAAGTCACACTGGATACCACCAACCCAGAATCAGACTAACAGGTGCATACAGAGAATCATAGTAGAAATCTACTTATATGAAGCCTCAACTGCTGGAGATATACAATGATAGGAACAATTTTATTGGGCATTTTGATCACTTGCTGGAGATGGAGTATGGACTAACATGAGAGTGAGAATGTACAGGTGGCTGCAGTCTTAAAAGTGTTCTGGGAGAGAGATCCAAGATGGCCGATTAGCAACAGCTCAGGATTGTAGCTCCCAGGGAAAGCGCAGAGAGCGAGTGGACGCTGCACTTTCAGACGGATTTTTGTTGCACACAGACTGGGAGATTCCCAGCGGAAGAGCACCACCGGTTGCCAGCGCGACTCTTTTGGCCAGCGCGGCTGTTTTGCTGGCGCCCCGACGCAGCGATTCTCGGTGCAGAGTATACGGGACTGGGTGCACTTTGAGTCGGGCTCGGCTGGTCCCATCCCCACAAGGAGAACAGCAATTGGAAACGCTGAGGACTGAGAGTTTCACAGCAAGCACAGCCGAACCCAGGAAGGTCCAGCTCTGCAGGGAACGGGTGTCCACCAAAGGAAAACTAAGAAACAGAAAAACTTCATCACCGGGCGGAGAGAGATCCAAGATGGCCGCTTAGCAGCAGCTCAGGATTGTAGCTCCCAGTGAAAGTGCAGAGAGCAAGTGGACGCCGCAATTTCAGACGAATTTTTGTTGCCCACAAACTGGGAGATTCCCGACAGAGGAGCCACACGGGTCGCCAGCGCAACTCTTTTGGCTGGTGCGGCTGTTTTGCTGGTGCCCCAGCACGGCACTTCTCAGTGCGGAGTGTATGGGATTGGGTGCCCTTTTAGTCGGGCTCAGCTGGTCCATTCCCACAAGGAGAACAGCAATTGAAAGCACTGAGGACTGAGAGTTTCACAGCAAGCACAGCTGAACCCAGGAAGACCTAGCTCTGTGGGGAAGGGGCGTCCACTGAAAGAAAACTAAGAAACAGAAAAAACTTCATCACCAACAAGCCAGACGTCCACTCAGAGATCCAATCTGAAAGTTGGCAATTACAAAGATGACAGGTGGATAAATCCACAAAAATGGGAAGAAACCAGTGCAAAGAGGCTGAGAACACCCAAAATCAGAATGCCTCTCCTCCGACAGGGGATTGCAGCTCTTTATTAGCAAGGGAACAAGACCTGATGGATAATGAGTGTGATGATCCGTCAGAATCAGGCTTCAGAAGGTGGATAATGAGAAACTTCTGTGAGCTAAAAGAACATGTTCTAACTCAATGCAAAGAAACTAAGAACCTTGAAAGAAGATTTAACCAAATGCTAACGAGAATGGACAACTTAGAGAGGAATATAAGTGAACTGATGGAGCTGAAAAACACAACACAAGAACTTCACGAAGCATGCACAAGTTTCAACAGCTGAATTGACCAAGCAGAAGAAAGGATAACAGAGTTCGAAGACCAACTCAATGAAATAAAACAAGAAGGCAAGATGAGAGAAAAAAGGGTAAAAAGGAATGAACAAAGTCTCCAAGAAATATGGGACTATATGAAAAGACCTAATCTATGTTTGATAGGTGTACCTGAATGTGAAGAAGAGAATGAATCCAAGCTGGAAAATACTCTTCAGGATATTATCTAGGAAAACTTCCCCAACCTAGCAAGGCAGGCCAATATTCAAGTTCAGGAAATACAGAGAACGCCACAAAGATATTCCTCAAGAAGAGCAACCCCAAGGCACATCATCGTCAGATTCACCAGGGTTGAAATGAAGGAGAAAATGCTTAGGGCAGCCAGAGAGAAAGGTTGAGTTACCCACAAAGGGAAGCCCATCAGACTCACAGCAGATCTCTCAGCAGAAACCCTACAAGCCAGAAGAGAGTGGGAGCCAACATTCAACATCCTTAAAGAAAAGAACTTTCAACACAGAATTTCATATCCAGCCAAACTAAGCTTTGTAAGTGAAGGAAAAATAAAATTTTTTGCAAACAAGCAAGTACTCAAGAGATTTCATCACCACCAGGCCTGCTTTACAAGAGCTTCTGAAAGAAGCACTACACACAGAAAAGAACAACCAGTATCAGCCATTCCAAAAACATACCAAAAGGTAAAGAGCATCACCATAATGAAGAATCTACATCAACTAATGGGTAAAACAGCCAGCTAGCATTAAATGGCAGTATCAAACTCACGTATATCAATATTAATCCTAAATTTAAATGGACTAAATGCCCCAATCAAAAGACACAGACAGGCACATTGGATAAAAAGCTAAAACCCATCGGTATGCTGTATCTAGACCCATCTCACAAGCAAGGATACACAAAAACTCAAAACAGAGGGATGGAGGAAGCCTTACCAACCAAATGGAGAGCAACAAAACAAAACAAAACACAGAAGCTGCAATTTTCATCTCTGATAAAACAGACTTTAAAGCAACGAAGACC
>CAUYQU010101456.1:0-67455 GCA_963574635.1 Cheracebus regulus | reverse complement strand
GGGGGGGCGGGGGGCGCGGGGCGGGGGGGGGGGGGCGCGGGGCGCGGGGCGCGGGGCGCGGGGCGCGGGGCGCGGGGCGGGCCGCAGCCGGCGCCGGGTCCGCTCTTGGGTTTTGTGCCCCGAATCGTTAGACACCCAGCGCCACGTTCTTTCAGGACCCGACTTTGGCTTTTGAGGTCCCCGCAGCCGCCAGGCCCGCCCTCGAAGGCGAGTGCGTGGGCGGCGGAGGCGGAGGGCGCAGCTCGTCCCCACGGCGACTCGCGGACCCCTGCCCGTGCCGCCCGCCCGCCCGGGCCACCCACCTCCGCCGCTCGCGGTCCTGCTCGTGTCCCCGGCCTCGCCGTCCCCGGAGCCCCCGGGCACGGACGCCACGCCCGCCGCGCTCACCTCTCCCGCCGCATGGCGCGGGCGCCGGGGTGGAGTTCTGGCTTCAAGAGCCGCTCGCCGCCGCCGCCGCCGACCTCGACCCTTCCATTCAGGCCCGCGAGGACGCGCGCCCCGCCCCGGCGCCCGCCCCGTCCACGCCCGAGCCGGGAGCGCAAGGTCCGCCGGGCTTCCCGCGCTCTCCGGGGGCTCCGGCCGCGGCGTCGGGGTCCTGGGCGGCGAGGGGGACCCCGCGCGAGTCCCGCCGGCGAGAGGCTTGGCCTTGTAAGGGAAAGGGGCTTGGCCTGCGGAGGGAACGGCACCCCCCGGGGGCGGAGTCGCGAGACGCGGCCCGAGCTTCCCCGACCGCCTCCCGGCTTAAGGAGGACCGAGCGAGTTCCCGGGATGCGCCCGGGGAAGGCGACCGGGCGGGAGCTGCCCCCGCGAGCGGAGCAGCCGGGACCTCGAGCCCGCCCCAGCCGCCCGCATGCTCGCCGGGTGCATCTGAAAACCGGGTCGCCTGTCTTCGTTTGTAGAGGTTCTTTCTATAGTCTGGATACGCACGCCCTTTGTGTTGTAGATGGATTCTTGGACTCGCATTTATTGAAGATATTGCAAATATCTTCCTCTATTCTGTGGTTTACTTTTGATGAACAGGAGTTGCCCTTAGTGATGTCCAATTTGTCAATAACTTTTTGGTTAGTACCTTTCTGTTAGGATATTTTCCTGTGTTTTCTTTTAGAAGCTGCTTTAGGGCTCATATTTAGATCTACTGATTGATTTCATATTAATTATTGTGAATGGTGTGGTAGGGGCCAGAGCTCATTTTTTTCCATGTGGATATCCAATTGACCTGGCATCATTTATTGAAAAGCATCATTTTTTTCCCACCGAATTGGAGGACTCCTCATCTCAACATAAATCAACTGAAGTGTGTGTGTGTGTGTGTGTGTGTGTGTGTGTGTGTGTGTGTGTGTGTGTGTGTGTGTGTGTCTTCTGTTTCGGGACTCTATCCCACTGGTGTATTTCTTTATCCTTCAATCAACCTCACACAGTTTGAACAATAGGATTAACTAACTTGACCTACTTCACATTCGTACAACACTTCCCCAACAGCTGTAAAATACATATTCTTCCCATGTGCACGTAGAATGTTTATCAAAATAGACTATATCATTGTCCTTATACAAGTCTCAGCAAATTTCGAAGAATTGAAATCATACAATGTGCTCTCTCTGAATTAAATTAAAAGTCAATAACAGAAAAATTACTGGAAAGTCTCCAAATGCTTGGAAATTACATGTCACATTTCTAAATAATCGATGGGTCAGTAATCACAGTGGAAGGTGTAAAACATGTTGACAAGAACAACAGTGAAAAATATGACCTATCAAATGCTGTGCAATGCAACATAAACACTGCTTAGAGCTTTGTAACTTTAGAAGACTGATTGAAAATTAGAGCACAGTGACTCATGGCTGTAATCCCAGTATTTTGGGAAGCCAAGGCAGGCAGATCACCTGAGCTCAGGAGTTCGAGACCAGCCAATCAACATGGTGAAAACCCCGTCTCTACTAAAGATACAAAAAATGAGCCAGGTGTGGTGGCAGGCACCTGTAATCCCAGCTACTCAGGAGGCTGAGGTAGGAGAATTGCTTGAACCCAGGAGGCAGAGGTTTCGGTGAGCCACGATCATGCCACTGCACTCCAGCCTGGACAACAGAGCAAAAAAAAAAAAAAGAAAAGAAAATTACTGCTCTAAGCTTCAACTCAAGAAGCTAGAAAAAGAACAATAAAACCAAAGATGAAAGGAAATAATAAAAATAAGAGCAGAAATTAATGGAATAAAGCAAAAATTAGAAAAAAATCAGCAAAGCCAAAAACTGGTTCTTTGAAGATTAATAGAACTGATAAAACCCCTGGAAAGATTGAACAAGAAAAAAGATAGGCCAGGCGTGGTGGCTCACGCCTGTAATCCTAGCACTTTGGGAGGCCGAGGTGAGTGGATCAGCTGAGGTCAGGAGTTCTAAGACCAGCCTGGCCATCATGGTGAAACCCCATCTTAAAAAAAAAAGAAAAGAAAAAAGATAACATAAATCTCTTTCATAATAGGAATGAAAAAGAGAACATCACTATAAATACTACAAGCATTAAAGGGATAATAAGATAGTATGGAGGACTTGTGGACCGTACATTTGAAATTTTAGATACACAATATAGCAAAACTGACCCTAAAAGAAATAGAAAATCTGGATAGTCCTACACCAATTAAATATATTGATTCTGTAATTAAAAATCTTCCCACAAAGTAAATTCTAGGTTCAGATGGTTTCATTGAGAAATTCTTCAAAATGGTTAAAGGAATACTGCCAGTCTTATACAAACCTGTCCAGAGACTAAAATGAGGGCGTATTTCCCAACTCATTTTATGAGGCCAATATAACATTCATACCAAAACCTGTAAGGAACATTACCAGAACTGAGGAAAGCTATGGAACCTCTATCTGCTATGACTTTCCTATCTGGAAAGTAGAGGGAATAATACCTACCACCTAGGATTGTTGGGAGGACTTAATTTTTAATCCATGCCATGTAGTAAATGCTCAGTCATTGTTAGCTGCTTTTTCAGAAAAGCTATAGTACTGTAAAATCTGAGGGTGCATTTTAATGAACTCTTATTTTTTTCTTTTGAGACGGAGTCTCGTGTTGCCCAGGCTGGAGTGCAGTGGCACAATCTCGGCTCACTGCAACCTCTGCCTCCTGAATTCAAGCGACTCTCCTGCCTCAGCCTCCCAAGTAGCTGGAGTTACAGGTGTCCACCACCACACCCAGCTAATTTTTTGTATTTTTAGTACAGATGGGTTTTCACCGTGTTAGCCAAGATGGTCTTGAACTCCTGACCTTGTGATCCGCCCACCTTGGCCTCCCAAAGTGCTGGGGTTACAGGCATGAGCCACTGCCCCGGGCAAATGAACTCTTTAATGCAGAGTCTAGAGCTCCTTAGACAGTGTGTGCCTGGAAATTCTGAAGAGCAGTCAAGTTCAGGATTCCCTGTTATTTTGTAGCTAGCATTATAGAAATGCAGAGAGGGAAAAGATCTCACCCATGGAGTCACTGCAAGACTGGGCATGGCCAGACTGGACACCTTGGGGTCTGACTCCATGGCTCCTGAAGTACCTCCATCAGGCGAAGAGCCTATACTTTTAGGCAGGAGACCAGAGAGTTCACACCTGCGACCAGCCTCAGGCAACTTCCTGCCCCATTCACAGGCTGTTTCCTCCTGTGCAAAATGAACTCATGCTTCCTGTCTGCTGTTGGAGATGTCTCCTGGGCTCTGACATGGGGGTAGTGGTCCAATGGGCATAACTGGCAAATGTGTTCTGTACCCCAGGAGCTGCAGAAAGCAGGTAAAGCTGTGTCTCAGGATGTTCAGTATAGAATGTGGCTAGCAGTTAGGAACTGGAAATGACCTATGTGTTTATCAAGAGGAGATCAAGCCCAGCATGGCGGCATCGCACTAGTAGTCCCAGCTACTTGGGAGGCTGAGGCAAGAGGATTGCTTGAGCCCAGTAGTTCAGGGCTGTAGTGCCTGTGAATAGCCACTGCATTCAGCCTGGGCAACTTAGCAAAGACTGGTTTCTAAAAGAAATTTTAGAAAGAGGGGGGCCAGGCACAGTGGCTCATGCCTGTAATCCCAGCACCTTGGGAGGCGGAGGTGGGCAGATCAGGAGATCAGGAGATCGAGACCATCCTGGCTAACACGGTGAAACCCCATCTCTACTAAAAGTACCAAAAATTAGCCAGGTGTGGTGGCGCATGCCTGTAATCCCAGCTACTTGGGAGGCTAAGGCAGGAGAATTGCTTGAACCCGAGAGGTGGAGGTTGCAGTGAGCCAAGATTGCGCCGCTGCACTCCATCCAGCCTGGGCAACAGAGTGAAACTCCATCTCAAAATAAAAATAAAAAACAGAGAAGATTAGGAGATTAAGTAATCTGGAGTACCTAAACTGCAAACCCTTATTCAGACCTTAAAAAGCTTGGGTCATGCTGGAGTCAGCTAAGGTCTTCCTGTCCACTGAGGCCTGGAGGAGGCCCAGTCCCAGCCCCCAAATCCCAAGAGTGCTTTGACTTCTTGGGAGCCTACATTTCTCCGGTCTCCTTTGGCCCTGATTTTCTGTCTTTGCAGAATTCTGGCATCCACCCTTGCCATCCATCTGATGCCTCTCTCTGCCCCAGTGTTGATCTAGCATGGAACTCAGTCCCTGGTTGGTGAGTAGGCTTCTGAGTACCGATACCAACCACAAACTGGCTTAGGCACAGGGCAGTTTGTTGATTTTTGTGACCAAAGAGAGGGCTGTTGGTTTCAGGCGTGGCTGGATCAAGGCATCTCCTTCCGTCTGTGCTGCTCGGTGATGGCTGCACTCTCAGACAGGCTGTCCTGGTGTAATTGCAGGATAAAGCCCACAGCTCCCCGTCTATACTTTGAAAGTTCAGGCTTTGCCAGTGGAAAAAAGTCGGGCTCTCCAGGTAGCTCTGGGGGATCCCCTGGGGTGGGCAACTTCTTTGCTCTGCCCATTTTTGAGCCAGCTATGGCTGGCATGGGGAAGGTGCTGAGTGGTCAGGCCTGGGTCTCATACCTGGCCCTGGATAGTGTGAGAGGGCAGGCCCCGTCAGCGCCTGTGGAATGTGACCAGTAGGATGCTGGATTTCCATAAGAGCCTGATCACTCAAGGCTGCTGTGTGGTCACAGGGTTGGGCGCAGAGGGTCCATAACCGGGTGATGCCCACATTCAACATTCCAAATCCAGGCCTGCCTCTCGGCCTTGGGCCTCTCCCAGCCCAGCCAGTCGCCGCCTCGTAGCTCTCCTCTGTCTTGCCCCGCGTGACGGCTCCTCCACCCTGGTCCTCTCCCCTCCTCGGCTCAGGCCCTGCCCTACAGAGCCAGCCCCTGACGGCACGGAACGGGAGCGTCCTGGCTGTACTCCTGGGAAGGCTGCTGTGGCTTTGCACTGCCTCGGAGATGGGGCTGAGCCCTCCCTCCCACGGCGCGAATGCGTGGTGCCCGCAGCGCAGGGTACGTGCTCTGTGCAGCCACCTGCCCGGCCGGCTGTGAGTCCCAGCTGCCGTGAGCAGACCAGACGTCCATTTCCTGTGCCCGACCGATCGGAGGCAGATCTGACTCTACCCCTAGCGTGGAGTGGGGAGGGAGGTCTGCCGGTTTGAAGTCTGCGGTGCCCGCCGCCCTCTGCCCAGTGACTTCTCTCACTGAGGGGCCCCCCTCGGGTAGAGGCCACTGCCCCGGCCAGCGCTAGAACCTGAGTGAGTGGTGTGGGTCCTACGCTTGGATGTCTGTCCCAGCCCAAATCTCAGGTCAGCTTGTAAACCCCGGTGTTGTGGGAGGCGCTGCAGGAAGGTGACTGGATGATGGGAGCAGGTTTCCCCCTTGCGTTCTCGCGATAGTGAATGAATTCTCGCGGCAGTGAGTGAGTTCTCGCGGTAGTGAGTGGGTTCTCGCGATAGTGAGTGGGTTCTCGCGAGATCTGCTTGTTTTAAAAGGTGTGGCACCTCCCCCTTCACGCTCACCCGTCTCCCGCCCTGTAAGATGAGTCTTCTTTCTTTCGCCTTCCACTATGATTTTTTACATTTCCAGAGGCCTCCCGGCCATGCTTCCTGTACGGCCTGTGGAACGGTGAGCCATTTAAATCTCTTTTCTTTATAAATTACCCAGTCTCAGCGGGATGCGGTGGCTCACGCCTGTAACCCCACTTTGGAAGGCCGAGGGGAGTGGATCTCAAGGTCAGGAGATCGAGACCAGCCTGGCCAACATGGTGAAACCCTGTCTCTACTAAAAATACAAAAAAATTTAGCTGGGCATGGTGGCGTGCCCCTGTAGTCCCAGCTACTCAGGAGGCTGAAGAGGCGGAGATTGCAGATTGCAGTGAGCCGACATCGAGGCACTGCACTACAGCCTGGGTGACAGTGAGAGACTCCGTCTAAAAAAAAAAAGAGGAAACTTTTTTTAGGGCCAGGTGTGGTGGCAGACCCCTGTAATCCCAGAATTTTAGAAGGCCAAGGCAGGTGGATAACCTGACGTCAGGAGTTCAAGACCAGCCTGGCTAACATGGTGAAATCCTGTCTCTACTAAAAATGCAAAAATTAGCCAGGCATGGTGGCGTGCAGCTGTAATCCCAGCTACTCGGGAGGCTGAGGCAGGAGAATCAGTTGAACCCAGGAGGCAGAGGTTGTGGTGAGCCGAAATCACACCATTGCACTCCAACCTGAGCAACAAGAGTGAAACTCTGTCTCAAAAAGAATAAAACAACTTTTTTTTTTAGAGATACAGTCTCACCGTGTTGCCCAGGCTGGTCTTGAACCCTTGGGCTCAAGTGATCTTCCTGCCTCAGCCTCTAAAAGTGCTGGGATTACAGGCATGAGCCACCACTCTGGCCTCATTCTTTCAGAGGGTCTGTTCTGAGCCCTAGAGCCGTTCGGGGCACCTGAGCCCAGCCCTTAAGGGGTACTGAGCTGTCAGTGTTTACAGGGGCATGAGTGGCATGGTGGGCTGGACAGGGTGTGGACCGGTATGGCATGACAGGCCGGAGGGGCTGGGTGGAGCCGAACACATGGGGCTCACAGGAGGCCTCTGGAGTGCAGGGGATGCTGCGGTACTCTAAGGGAATCCAGCATTCTGAGTTGGATCAGAGCCTGGTTTCTCTGGTGGGACCAGGACATTCTCATTGTCCAGCTCCTGTGCATGGTGACCCAGGCCACAGGGAGGGAGCCACTTGGCGGGCCTGCGTGCTCCATCACCTCTCGTTCTCTTTTCAAAATGCATCCTGAGGGAGCAGCTGCCTGACTGCATGCTACTGCTGCCCGTCCCAGCCACCCCTCCTTCCTCTGGACAGCCCAGGCACCCTCCATGAGACCAGAGCCCCTCCTGCCTCTGCAGCCTCCTCCCTCGCTCCGAGAAGATCACTTTCCTTCTTTCTGGAACATTCTTCCCCCAACTTCTTTTTTATTTTTTTTCAGATGGAATCACGCTTTGTCGCCCAGGCTGGAGTGCAGTGGCGCGATCCCGGCTCACTGCAACCTCCACCTCCCAATTGTTCAAGCAATTCTCCTGCCTCAGCTTCTCAAGTAGCTGGGACTACGGGCATGCGCCACCACGCCCAGCTAATTTTTTGTATTTTTAGTAGAAACGGGGTTTCACCGTGTTAGCCAGGCTGGTCTCAAACTCCTGACCTCAGGCTATCCGCCCGCCTTGGCCTCCCAAAGTGCTGGGATTACGGTGTGAGCCACCTCACCTGGCCTCTTCCCCCATCTTCAAATTCTGCCATCCAGCATTTCCTCAGAGAGCACCCCCTGCCCCACCCCACAAGTCACCCCCACTCCAGGTGCCCTCTGTGCAAGTGGCCAAGATGAACACTGGGCGGGCAGGGCTGGAGGTGGTCTGCAAGCCATGCCCACCATCCCAGCTCCCCCTCGCTGTGGTGGGAACCTTCCCACTGGAGCTAGAACCAGACTGCTGCGTTTTCACTTGGCCAGTGCAAGCCTTCCTCCTGGGCGGAGGGACCCTACCCCAGGTCTCCCCGCCTCCTGGGAGACTTCCATGGGCCTGGGAGGCAGAGGGGTTGTGGGGAGCCCCAAGGGGACTGAGCCAACAGCAGGGGCTGCTGCTTTTGTGCTCCCCATCCCCTTAGTGGGTCCTCCCAAGTCATCTGCGGCAGTGGGACCAGGTTATTCTAAACCTCGAAGTCCTTCCTTCCCCTTCTCTCTCATGCTCCAGAATGTCCACTTGCTCATGAAGCAACTGCATATTTCCTGTCTGCAGTCATCGATGGGATGCCCTGGTCCTGAGTAGTTGAGGAAAGCAGCCCTCATGCTGCTGCTAGAAGGAAGGGAATGTAGGCTCTGCACCTCCAGAAAAGGCAGGCTTTTTCTGCACCTCCAGAAAAGGCACCCCCAGCCTCGGCCTCTCTCTGGGAGGTCTAGGGCTGGGCCACGTGACTGATGCTGGCACGGTGAGGCTGCCAGAGGATCCTTGACCAAAAATTTATAGCATCCTCAAGCCCTGGAGACGTTTTAAGAGCACTAGTGGCAGAAGCTAATAAAGTGGTCAAGTGGACATCAGTTCACAAACGCTCTTGGCTTGGCCCAGGCCCCTGGATGAGGTCATTGCTTCCAGATCAGGACCCTCCAAGGCCTCGAGGTGAGGGGCGGAGTCTGTGGTGGGCCATTTCCAGGGAGGATTCCTCGGGTGCTTTTGCAAGCACCCCCTCCCACCATGGGCAGAGGGCCAGGGACTGTTCACAGCCCAGGAGGCTCAGCGCTGCTTTGCACGGTCTGGGTGAGGTCCTGTGAGAGCTGCTGTCGGGGCAGGTGACCCTGGCTGCCCCCTCGGGAGAGCTGTGTGGTGCAGAGACGGGGTCAGGAGCACACTAGGCTGGAGGCTCTCCTCCCACAGGCTGCTTGGACCCCCTTCCTCATCTGGAAGGGGGGACACGCCCCTGGTTTGCCGCTCAGGCAGGGAGCTGTGGCGATAGGAAATGATCAGATGGGGTGTGCCTGACCAAGGGGGCACCAGACACGTTCTGCCTCATTTGCCCAGATGGCTCCCTGAGCAAACAGCCCCTCCCCATTCGCTTTTCCCAGGAGCTCAGTCCTCTTACTAATGAAGGATCAGAGCCTAGACCAGAAAGGTTTTGTATAAACTCAGATGAGTGCTAAGTAAACAGCCAGGAACCCGCTCGGCTGGAGGGCTTGTCCATGCGCCTTGCAGCCAGGCAAGGGTGAGTGACCACAGGGCCAAGGGGGCCACAGTCTCATGCTTTTAGCATCCCGCATGCACCTACCTCCTTCCCTCCCTGGTAGGGGTCTGGAAGAGTGGGCTTCAGCTGGGCCAGGGAATTCTGATGCAGCCTCATGTCCAGGCCCAGACAGGCCAGCCACATCCTCTCCCACTGCGGATAGAGCTGCCCCGGCTGGAACCTACTCCCTCTGGCAGCACCCCCACCAACCCTTGATACTACAGGATCTTTAAATACTGCCTATCTGGCAGATGAATGGTGACTCAGGTAGCTTTACTGAGCAAGTCCCAGGTCGCCTGTAAGGCCAAGCGTGTTTCATCCCCTTGCTGCTCATTGAACTTTCATCAGGCTTTCACTTCAAACTCTTTGTTTTCCTGTGCAGAGATTGCACATTTTGTGAGATTCAAATGCACCCATCCTCCCAGACTCGGTGTGAATGGGGCTTCCCCACCCGAGACCATACCCTACGAGGCCAGGCTTTGCTCCTGACCTTCTCAGGTGTTCTGTTGTTTCAGTTTTTCATATTGGCCTCATTTTATTTCCATGTGGTATTTGGAAAGGATGCATATCAGGACTCAGGAACTGAAGTTTTTGTTTGTTTGTTTTGAGACAGGGTCTCACTCTCCCACCTTGGCTGGAGTGCACTGGTGTGATGTCAGCTCACTGCAATCTCTGCCTCCTGAGTTTGAGTGATTCTCCTGCCTCAGCCTCCGAATAGCTGGGATTTCAGGCATGTATCACCATGACCAGTTAATTTTTGTATTTTTAGTAGAGACAGGGTTTCACCATGTTGGCCAGGCTGGTCTTGAACTCCTGATCTCAGGTAATCCACCTGCCTTGGCCTCCCAAAGTGCTGGGATTACAGCTATGAGTCACCATGCCCACAGGCATGAGTCACTGTGCGCTACGAGGAACTGAAGTGGTTTTTATTTTATTTCTGTATTTATTTATTTTAGAGACAGGGTCCTGGTCTGCCACCCTGGCTAAAGTGCATTGGTGCTGTCACAGCTCACTGCAGCCTCGAGTTCCTGGGCTTAGGCAGTCCTCTTGCCTCAGCCTCCTGAGCAGTTGGGATGACAGGCGTGAGCCACCACACCCAGCTTGAGGTGGTTTTCAGAACCATTTGTGAAGGTGAGAAAACAAGAATTTACCGTTGGCTGTGGGTCCAAGGCGTCATCTGTTATCTCTCTGAGGACTGTCATGTTAAGGGACTTGTTTGGTGGGTGGCATTTTCACTGCGCCTCGCTGTGCCTCAGTTTCCCCCAGGTGCTCCTCTGTGTGCTTTGGTCCTTCCCTTTTGTGGGGGAAGGCCTGCCCCTTGTGGGGCAGGTGGAGACCCACACGCCTGCAGACCCAGCTGTGTGTTACACACGTGCACCACCACACCCAGCTCATGTTTGTATTTTTAGTAGAGATGGGGTTTCACCATGTTGGCCGGGCTGGTCTCAGACTCCTGACCTCAGGTGATCCAGGTTTCCTGGGGACTGGCCTGCTTCTTTCCTGGGGACCCCAAAAGGAGGCTTTTTTCCTCAGGCAGTTCAGCATCTCCCAAGAAGGCCCCTGCAGTCCCCTGCTTGGGGTGGTGGAGGCGGGGGGGTTCCTGTCTAGCTGATGGCAGCCTGAGCCGAGTGCAGGAAGGGTCCCGGGCCACACGTCAGGAGGCATTCCCTCCTCCACCCCCTCCCCAAGCCTTAGCCATCCTGTGTCGCTCAGCCATAACCCCTTAGATCCAGTTTCTCCAGAGAAGACCTTGTATGTCAGCTTTGGAAGGGCCATCGGGCCTGGCTGTGGGAGGCAGGGAAGGGGTGTGGGGCCCCCCACAGCAACCTGTGCTCCCAGCCCCACCCCTGCTGTTCATCCATGCCGTCGTCACAGTATTTGTTGTCCGAGCCTATGGGAGGAGGATGGTGTCCTGCAGTGAGCCTGGGGCTGGACCTCCTGATGTGCCTCAGCCAGTGGAGCATGAGCAGGTGATGAGGGTCCCCTCCCAGCAGATGCTTGAGGAGCTGTGCCCCTTTCCAGCGCAGGTCCGCTCTGTCTCAGGGAGGGCTGCTGGCTCCTGGGAGAAAGTGGGAAGGAGGACGGGGTGTGAGACAGCGGCCGATCAGCGTGTTCCTGCCTGAGGAAGCATCCAGGCTGTCTGTCACCACAGCAGAGCTCCACTGAGGCTGACAGCTACATCTGCTGAGTCAGTCTGCCTCCTTGGCTTTGGGCTAAAATGTGGGGCACTTCAAAAATCTCTCATCTTGCTGAGCATGGTGGCTCACGCCTGTAATCTCTGCACTTTGGGAGGCTGAGGCAGATGGGTCACTTGAGGTCAGGAGTTCAAGACCAGCCTAGACAATGTAGTGAAATCCCATCTCTACTAAAAGTACAAAAATTACCCGGGCGTGGTGGCACACACCTGTAATCCCAGCTACTGAAGAGGCTGAGGCAGGAGAATTGCTTGAACCCTGGAGGCAGAGGTTCACCCAGCCTGGGCAACAGAGCGAGACTCTGTCCTCCCCCCAAAAAAACAAAACAAGAAAATCTCTCACCTACTACAGTCTCCTCCCCAGCTTTTTTTTTTTCTTGTGGGCTTTTCCCCCTTATGGGGAATTTTTTACAGTTCCTTCCCTGTTATTGTAGAAAGGCTTGGGAGGGATAGAGGGCTAAGGAGACACAGATGCGGGGATCATGGCTGCCCCACGCTCTTTGGTCTGCGATGGACGCCGGTGGACCCCAGCGTGTGCTTTGCTGGCCTCTGCCTGCGGTGTGGCTTCAATCCAGGGCCTTTGGTTTTCTCGTAGACAGTGTTGTCCGGTCATCCCTTCCCTTAAGCGGGCTTGTGGGGACAAACTCCCTGAGTCCGGGTGGGTCTGCGAATGCCTAGAATTCCTCTCATGCTTGAAAGATGATGACTGGGTATAGATGTGAGACCGTCACCCGTGCACTCCAGTGGTGCATGTCAATATGATTTACGTTCCTTTTTTCCTCATAGCCTTTCTCTCTCCCCGCCCCCTCCCTTCCTTCTCTCCCTCCTACTTTAGTTTCCTGACATGAGCCTGGTGGCTTAGGACAAAAGACACTTATTTTCTCACAGTTCTGGAGGCTAGAAGTCCAGAAGTCGGGGTGCTGGCAGGATGTGCTCTTCTGCAGCCTCCAGGGCAGGGCCAGGGCATGCCCCTCTCCCTGCTCAGGCACCTGCCAGCGGTCCCCGGGGGTCCTTGGCCTGTCACTGCATTGCTCCAACATCTGCCTCTCCCACCACGTGGCCTCCTCCCGGTTTGTCTGTGTCCAAATCTCCCTCTCTGTATAAGAAGACAGTCACTGGTCATGGGAGCCATCCTAATCTAGGGTGACCTCCTACTAGCCTGATCACATCTGCAAGGACTATCTCCAAGTCAAGCCACACTCCCAGCTGCTGGGGGCAGGACTCGAACATATTTTTTGTGAGGACACAATTCCCTTCTCAGTTTTAAAGATTTGTGTTTATCGGATGGGCACGATGGCTCGTGCCTGTAATGCCAGCACTTTTGGAGGCTGAGGTGGGTGGATCATGAGGTCAGGAGTTTGAGACCAGCCTGGCCAACATGGTAAAACCCTATCTCTACTAAAAATACAAAAATTAGCTGGGTGTGGTGGCGCACGCCTGTAATCCCAGCTACTCAGGAGGCTGAGGCAGGAGAATCGCTTGAACCCGGGAGGTGGAGGTTGCCGTGAGCCGAGATGGCGCCACTGCACTCCAGCCTGGGTGACAGAGAGACTCAGTCTCAAAAAAAAAAAAACAAGATTTATCTTTATCTTTAAAGTTTTCAAAATTAACTATCATGTGTCAGGTCAAGATTTTGTTTTCCCCTTTAACCTGAAAACTTACATTTCTCTTCAGTTTGGGGAAAATTTTCCTCTATGTGTGTATGCCTGTATTTTCTGTATGTGTGTGTGTTTCTGTGTGTGTGTCTGTTTTATGTGTGGTGTATGTATTTTCTGTGTGTGTATGAGTGGTGTGTGTCTGTAAGTAGGTGATCTCTGTGGTGTTTGTGTATGTCTGGGTTTTCTGTTTGGTACATGTCTGTCTGGTACGTATGTGTCTGTGGTATGTGTGTGTGCATGTGTATCTGTCTTTATGTGTAATCCGTGTGTGTTTGGGTGTCTGTATGATGTGTGTGTTTGTATGGTATATTTGGTGTGTGTGTGTGCATCTGTGTGTGCATCGGCATGTCCTTGTTTGCCTGTGTGGTGTATGTGTCTGTGTGGTATGTATGTGTGTGTATGTGTGGCATGTGAGTGTGCATCTGTGTGCATCTGTGTGTGTGTTCATCTGTGTGTGATGTGTGTCATGTGTGTGGTAGGTGTGTGTGTGTGGTGTGTGAGTGTGGGTCTGTCTGTGTGTATCTGTGTGTCTGTGTGATGTGTATGTGTGGGGGTGTCCGTCTGTGTATGTGTGTGTGTATGTGTACTATGTGAGTGTGGTCTCTGTGGGTGTGTGTCCATCTGTGTGGTGTGTGTGTGTGAGTCTGTGTGTGTGTCTGTGCCATATGTGTGTCCACAGTGTGTGTGTGCATCTGTGTGTGTGGTATGTGGGGGGTGTCTCTGTGTGCATGTGTTGGTGTGCATCTGTGTGTGGTATGTATGTGCGTGTCTGTGTTATGTGTGTGTCCATGGTGTGTGCGTGCATCTGTGTGTCTGTGTGGTGTGTATGTGGGGGTGTGTTTCTGTGTGGTGTATGTGGGGGAGTGTGGTGTGTATGTGTGCGCATCTGTGCATGTATGTGTGTTGTGTGCATGTGTGTGGTATATGTGTCTGTGGTGTGTGTATCTGTGCATCTGTGGTATGTGTGTGGTGTGTGTGTATGTGTGGTGTGTGCATCTGTGCATCTGTGGTGTGCATGTGTGCATGTATGTGTGATGTGTGCATGTGTGGTATATGTGTGTATGTCTGTGGTGTGTATGGGGGGATGTGCTTGTGCACATGTATGTGTGATGTGTGCGCATCTGCATGTATGTGGTGTCTGCATCTGTGTGGTACATGTGTGTGTCTGTGGTATGTGTGCACATCTGTGCATCTGTGTGGTGTGTATGTGGAAGGACGTGTGTTTGTGGTACGTATGTGTGGTGTGTGAGTGTGTATCTGTGTGCACCTGTGTGTGTGTGGCAGGGTGGTGCCTCCTCTCCGCCCTCCTCCTGGAATGCCTACTGGTTGCCTACTGAGTGGCTACTGTATGCCTACTGAGTGGCTATCGGGACTCGTGGATATCGCCTCATGTTTCTCAGCTTTTCCTTGACGATTTTTTTCTAGGTCCACAGTCTGCGGAGTCTTCTTCCTGGGTTCAGTCTTCATCTTGTCAATGTTTTCATCTTCATCCATTTTGCTACGTAGTCCCTTCACTGTGGCATTTTACTCGAACTCATGTTTGTACTGTTCCTTTTCTTTCTCCAGCTGATCCCTCTCTGCACACACAGCATTCCCCTGGCTGTCTCCGGGGTGTCTACACACATTCCAGAGTCTCCTACTTGCTTTCTCAGTTACGTTTCCCAGGGGCGGGAGTGGGGTGACTTCTTCCCTCGGTTGCGCTGGCATTTCTATCTTGGCTTTCTTCCATGCTTGGTGTTGTTGCTGAATAATGGCCCCCAAAGATGTCCTGGTCCCGATCCCTGGCACCTGTGAATATGGGACCTTATGTTGCAAAAGGGACGCTGAAGATAGTAAGTCGAGGCTCTTGAGATGGGAGGTTATCTCGGATTATCTAGGTGGCCCTAATGTCATCATGGAGTCCTTTTTTTTTATTATTATTTTATTTTTTTATTTATTTTTTTTATTTTTATTTATTTATTTTTTTTTATGGGCTTTCCGACAAAAACCGGAAAGCCTGCTAGACAAATTGTAAAAGAGCTGTAACACTTTCATCATGGAGTCCTTATAACAAGGAAGCCAGTGCTTAAAGATGGGGACATATTAAAAAAAGAAAAAATGAAAACGGAAGCAAGAGGGTCAGAGAGAGACACTGCAGTGGGAGCAGGCCAGAGGGACTCTGCTGCTGGCTTTGCAGGTGGGAGTGGCCGTGAGCCGAGGGATGCAGGTGGCTTCTGAAAGCTGAAAAAGACAAGGAAACATTCTCCCCTAGGACCTCCAGAGGAGCTGGCGCTGCCGACTCCTTGATTCTAGACCACTGAGGCCCGTTGTGGATTTCTGCACTCCAGAACTGTGAGAGAGTAAATTGTGCTGTTGAAGCCACCACATTTGTGGCGATCTGTTTCCGGTAAAATAGGCTCGTAGCTTGGTGATTCTGATTGTGAACTCATCTTTATGTTGGCAATTCCACAGGGGACAAATTCCACAACTCCCAGTGGATGCCTGAAACTGCAGAGAGTACTGAATCCTATATAGACTGTGTTTTTTCCTGTATGTACATATCTAGGACACAGTCTAATTTATAAATTAGGCACAGTAAGAGATGAACAACAATAATAGTAAAATAGAACAATGATGTCAATATACTATATTCAAAGTTTTGTGAATATGGTCTCTCTTCTCTCTCAAAGTATCTTACTGTAAAATTAGCCAGCCATGGTGGCATGCGCCTGTAGTTCCAGCTGCTCAGGAGGCTGGGGAGGGAGGATTGCTTAAACCTGGGAGGTGGAGGCTGCAGTGAGCCAAGACTGCATCATTGCACTCCAGCCTGGGCAACACAGTGAGACCCTGTTTCTAAAAACAGACTAACATACTGAACTTATCGTATTAATATTTTTGAACTGTGGTTGACTGTGGGTAACTGAAACCATGAAAAAGTGAAACCAGGGCTAAGGGGGTTACTCAACTTCCTTGGGGGGTTGGGGGAAGGGCTGCTGGGGACACTTTGGAAGCTGGTCTTCTGGGCCCCCAAGAGGTCACCTAACCATGAAAATAATACACGTTCATTTTATACAAGTTGGAAAATACTGAAAAATATAAAGAATTTGCATAAGACTCATAATCTGGTTCACAGGCAACCATTATAAATATCTGGAATTTTTTATATGACTGCAGGAGGGGAGAGAGAGAGAGGAGGGGAAGGGGGCAGTGGGGACCTGATAGGAGCACTTTTTCTGTCTATTTTTCTCACTTCTATTGTAGCTTGTGAGCACCTTGCTAAGTCATTACCATGTTTTTTGCACAATAGTTTGATGGCTTCAATGTACTCCATGGGATGTGTATCTTATATAATTGTTCACGTCATTGCGTATTTAAGTTGAAACGTAGCCCAGTGACGTTTGAGCTACATCATTGTGCATCTCTGACATTGTCTCGCCATCGACACTCAGAAGTGGAGCCGCTGGCTCAGTGGGAAAGGGCATTTTTAAAGTTCTGCATTTGGAAGAAGTTACAAAGGAGAGTGCCATCCCGAGGAAGCCCACTGCCACGGTCTGTGTGCCAGAGAGGGCCAAGGAGTCTAGGCTCTGTCCAGTGGGGCCTAGGCAAAGTAAAGCCAGTGTTTGGTCTGGGGCCTGATGCAGGCCAGTCAGTGACCAGGAATGGTGTTGGCTGCCTCCGGGAGGTTGGGTGGGAGCCAGAGGCTGGGCAGCCAGTTAGGAGCACTCAGAGGTACCCGGGAATCAACAAACCAGGTTTGAATATTCCCAAAGCTTAAATTCAGCTTCAGGGCTAGGCTCACGCCTGTAATCCCAGCACTTTGGGAGGCCAGGGTCAGGAGTTTGAGACCAGCCTGGTCAACAGGGTGAAGCCCCATCTCTACTAAAAATACCAGAAAAATTAGCATCAGGTGTGGTGCGTGCCTGTTATCCAGCTACTCGCGAGGCTGAGGCAGGAGAATCGCTTGAACCCGGAAGGCAGAGGCTGCAGTGAGCTGAGCGTCCCTGGGTTACGCAGCTCCGGAGGTTGGGTGCCGTGGGGGCGGATGTCCCGTGCAGGGCAGGACAGGCCGCGCTGGTAGGAGCTAAGGACGGCGGCGGGTGCCCGCTCACATACCGGGCATAACCCAGGCCCCGCTGCCAAACCCTCCACTCACTCCTCGGCCGAGCCTGCTCTGCAGAGGTGGAAACGGAGGCTCCGGCCCGCGGGGCTCCACTTGGGCAGCGCGTCTCGCCGGGCGGGTGCCTGCGCCCTCGGGCTTCCCTGCCTCCGCCTCCCCTCTGCCCCGCCTGGCGCCCTCCTCGGGGCAGACGAAGCGGGAGGACACAGCCCGTCTGAAGCCGAGGACGACGATGTCCTGCAGGTCAGGTGGCGCCGGAATGGCGGGGCGGGGGTCCCTCCGGCCGCGCCCCTTCCCTTCCGCGACGGACCCTGAAGGTTCTTTCGGTGGAGACAGTGGGCCGGGAGAGCGAGGAGGTGGACGGGGCCGAGGAGCAGAGACCTACCGCTGGGGAGCGGAGGGCGGCGCGGACCACGCAGTGGCCCCAGTCCCTCAATTGCCCACACCCCTCCTTGTGTCTGGAGACCCCCGGCTGCCCCCACCTGCCCCAGGCACCCACCGCCAACGAGGGCACGGATGCCCCGCGGGGACACTGACCTTCGCACCTGAGGCGGGGAAGTCCCTCCCCTCCCCGTGCCCACGCCCCAAGCCACGCCCCGTCCCTTTCCGTGGCCCCTCCCCAACCCCCAAAGTCCCCGCCCTGGAGGCAGCCCCGCCCCTCTCCCGCCCCCTCGTGACTACGCCGCTTCTCACTCCGCCCCTTCGCCGCGGCACCGCCCCGCATGACCACACCCGCCGCGGCCCCGCCCCTCGCCTGGTCCTGCCCTTCGGGACTGCGCCCCGCCCCCAGCGACAGACCCGCCCCTCCCCGCGGCCGGCGTCCTCACCTGGGGCGGCCGGGCCTACCTGCACCCAGGCGAGCGGACAGCAGGACCCGGGTCGCTTGTAGAGGCCGCAGAGGCAGCGCGGGGCGGGCCCTGTCCTTTCCCTTCCCAGGCCACCTTTTTCTTCAGCTGTTTCCCGCTTCTTGAGATCTGGAGGCCGTTCTTTTGCACAAATATGTTGTTTTGAAACACTGAGCATTGTTCTGAGATTTCAGTCGCGGCCTGCAGCCAAACGCAACACGCATTTCAACCGAGTGCTCCAGCACTCTGGGACATTCGGGCAGCAGATGAAAGATGTAAAATCCACGGTAGGCCGGTGCGGTGGCTCACGCTTGTAATCCCAGCACTTTGGGAGGCCGAGGCAGGCGGATCATGAGGTCAGGAGTTCAAGACCTCCTGACCAACATGGTGAAACCCCATCTCTACTAAAAATAGAAAAATTAGCTGGGTGTGGTGGAGCGCGCCTGTAGTCCCAGCTACTCGGGAGGCTGAGGCAGGAGAATTGCTTGAACCCAGGAGGCGGAGGTTGCATTGAGCTGAGATCGCGCCACTGCACTCCAGCCTGGCGCCTGGTGACAGAGCAAGACTCTGTCTCAAAGAAATCCACGGTCACTGTGCAGAGATAAGGAAATGTGCGAGTATTCACATTTGTACAAAATTCCTGTGTGGCTCTGAAACATGACCTTTCACTGAACGTCACGCCCTGAGCATGTTCTGAGGATCCTTCACATTCCTAAAGGCCTAGTGACGCCCCCATATCTGGAACCGCAGGCCGCCCTCCAGAGTGACCTCATCCTCAGTGCTAGTGTTCTCTGTGAGGGAGCCCCCGGGAAGGGGTTGCTTCTCTGACCTTCCACAGGTGGGAAGAGCCCACCAGGGGGCACAGAGACCTCCAGCCTAGGCCTGGAGCAGAGGGTCACTGGCAGAATTCTGTTCGCAGCACCCAGGTCATGGCATCACTGCTGCTACTCAAAGGCCGCAGGAGAGACTGGACAGGCAGGGAGAGATGACAGCTCTCCACCCTGTCTCCTCTGGGCCCCTGGAACCACAAGGGAGAATCTGAACTCTAGCAGATGAGCCAGCGTCTTTGGCCTAATCATCTACCCACCTGGGAGGCCCTTGTCCTCACACAGCACATTCAGACCTTGGCCCTTAGGAACGTAAAGAAACACCTGGGAACACATCCAGGGCACAATGTTCAGCAAACAATCATGCTTCAGAGCTGCACACAAATTTTGTACAAATGTAAATTCTTTTTATTTATTTATTTTTGAGATGGAGTCTCGCTCTGTCACTCAGGCTGGAGTGCAATGGCAGGATCTCGGCTCATTGCAACCTCCACCTCCCGGGTTCAATTGATTTTCCTGCCCCAGCCTCCTGAGTGGCAGGCAACTGCCACCATGCCCAGCTAATTTTTGTATTTTTAGTAGAGATGGGGTTTCAACCTTTTGGCCAGGCTGGTCTTGAACTCCTGAACTTGTGATCCGCCCACCTCGGCCTCCCAAAGTGCTGGGATTACAGGCATGAGCTACGCACCAGGCCTACAAATGTGAGTTCTTGCAGTCCTTATCTCTGCACAGTGACCATGGATTTTGAAATCTCTCACCCACTCTCCTAATTCTCAGAGTGCTTGAGCACTCAGTTGAAATGTATGTTGCATTTGGCTGCAGGCCATGACCAAAATCTCAGAACAATGCCCAGGTCTCTGCCCCTCTCCCCCTGCCCTTCCCTTGAAGTGGCCCCTGCCCTGTGTGGTGACCATCAACCCCAGCTTCTGAGTGGGCCTCTGGCTAAGCTGGAAGTAGCCACCACCCCACACCTGGGGGTGTTTCCGACGACACTGACATTACACTTCCTTTATGTTGAATCTTACAGCCTAAATCAGCAGCCCCTTTCTGGTGCCTTTAAATTTGGTGGAAAGATTTTTTTCTCCCCATTGGGCATCTTTCCTGCTTCTGACATGACCGCCCCTCCCTCCAGGAGGCTCACCTGGGTCCTCCTGGGTTTCATCTGTCTCCTTGCTGGCCCAGTGTCTGCTCATCGGCTTTGCTTTTCCTTTGCCTCTGGGCCTGACGTGTTTCTGGCGTGTTCCTTCAGAGTGAGTCTCATATCACATCACTGACTTTGCATCTGCTAACAGCTGCCATCACATAAGCATACCCGCCCTACTTCCCCAGGCAGTTGACCCCCATCCTTCCAGGGGTGTCCCCCAACAGATTCACAGCCAGGACCCCTGTCAGGGACACAGATGTAATCACAGTGAATTCTTACCATTTTATGTTGCATTCAATTTTAAATACTTTTATTTTACTTTTTTTTTTGGCGGAGGGCAGATAGAATCTTGCTGTGTCACCCAGGCTGGAGTGCAGTGGCGTCATCTCGGCTCACTACAACCTCCACTTCCTGGGTTCAAGCTATTCTCCTGCCTCAGCCAACCAAGTAGCTGGGACTACAGGCGTGTGCCACCACACCCAGCTAATTTTTGTATTTTTAGTAGAAAGGGGTTTTACCATGTTGACCAGGCTGGTCTTGAACTCATGACCTCAGGTGATCTGCCCGCCTTGGCCTCCCAAAGTGCTGGAATTACAGGTGTGAGCTACCGTGCCCAGCCTATTTTACTTCATTTTTAATTGATACAATAATTGTACATATTTATGGCGTACATAATGATGCTTCGATAGATGTATAGTAATCAGATCAGGGTAATTAGCCTATCATCATCTCAAACATTTATCATTTCTTCATGTTGGCAACATTTGATATCCTCCTTTTAGCTATTTGAAACTATAGGAGATATTGTTAACTATAAAGCATCCATTTTGAATACAGATGCTCCTGGACTCATGATGAAGCTGCATCCCAATAAATCCATCATAAGTTGAAAATATTGCAAGTCATAAATGCATTGAATACATATAACCTATATGTGCAAGAGTTGATGTGGAAAAAATGAATACATATAACCTACCAAACATAGGCCAGGCGTGGTGGCTTACTCCTGTAATCCCAGCACTTTAGGAGGCTGAGGCAGGCGGATCATGAGGTTAAGAGATCGAGACCATCCTGGCCAACATGGTGAAACCCCGTCTCTACCAAAAATGCAAAAGTTAGCTGGGCGTGGTGGCAGGCACTTGTAATCCCAGTTGCTCAGGAGGTTGAGGCAGGAGAATTGCTTAAACCTGGAGGCAGAAGTTGCAGTGAGCCAAGATCACTCCACTGCACTCCAGCCTGGGGGACAGAGAGAGAATCAATGTTAAAAACAAAAAAGAGTGATCTATTTGTGAAAAAATTATCAAATGAATCTTCAGTCAACAACTATTTGAGAACAACATTAACATCACGTGTAGGAATGCTGTGTTTTCTGGGATTTGACAGTTTCAGCAATAGAGCATTATTATATTTTGTAAATGGAAATACCACCGCTAGAAACAGAATGCTATAAATAGGATGATGCCTTTTGTTTCCAAAGTTGATATAATAGAGTGATGTGAAAATAATAAAAGTGAGATACTGTGTGGCAAAGTTATCTTGGGGTAAACGCTGCAGCCGCAGGCAAGGACTGTTCTTGGGGCAAATGGGCACCAGGTGAAACCTGCCAGTTAGAACTCCTGGAGGGGAGCCTGCTTAGGTAGCACCCTGCCTGGGTAGCACCCTGGGACCACAGCCCCTCCCGCATCGTCTGGCTCCCACCTGTGTCGTCCAGCTCCCACCTGCTGGCTGCCATGTGGGTCCCGGAAGGCTTCCTCCTTCCCACTGGCCCTGCAGGCTGTGCTGCCGTATTCCCTCTGGGATCTGTGAGTAATGAAACTGCTTCTGTAACTTCATGTGTCTGTGGGGCCAGCTCCTCTGTGTCTCACCTGGCAGACACACCTGAACCTAGCTTCTTTCCCAGTCAGGGCTCTCCTAGAGAGGGGGTAACTTGGTAGGAATAAACCCAACACAGGTCAGACCAGAGGCACAAGCGCACCTGCGGTATACACAAGCTCAGCATCGAGCCATCTGCCAGGACAAAGAAGCGTCCTGTGAAAGCTCGCCACCAGCTCCCCTGGAGCGAGATTCTACAGCCACTCTCCAGAGAGAGCAACCCAAGACCAAATTAGAGTAAAACATGACAAGAGTAGAAAAATGCAGTAAAATAGGAAGTGATGAGTGTCTGGTATTTATTATCCATGTTTTTATTTGTTTGTGTGTGTGTTTGAGACAGCGTCTTAACTGACTCAGTAGACTCCCAGGCTACAATGCAGTGGCGCAATCACGGCTCACTGCAGTCTCGAACTCCTGGGCTCAAGTGATTCACTCACCTTGGTCTCCGAAAGTGTTGGGATTACAGGCGTGAGCCACTGCGCCCAGCCCAGAAGTCTTTTCATCTTACAGAACTGAAACCCTCTATCCATTAAAGAACAGCTCAACATCCCTGTCCCAGCCCCTGGCAACCACCATTCTGCTTTTTGTTTCTATGAATTTGGCTAGATTTCCTCATATAAAAGGAATCCTGCAGCATTTGTCCCATTGTGACTTGCTTATTTCACTGAGCATAAAATCCTTTCGGTTTCTCTATGTTGTGGCATGTGTCAGGAGTTCCGGCCTTTTAAGGCTAATAATATTCCAGTGCACGGACAGACCACATTTTGCTCATCCATTCAATGGACTTTGGATTTTTCCATCTCTTGGCTATCGTGCATAATGCTGCTAGGAACACGGCATACAAATATCTCCTTAAAGGGGCCAGTGCCGTGTGTGTGCCTGTAATCCCAGCACTTAGGGAGGCCAAGGCATGAGGATTGCTTGAGTCCAGGAGTTCAAGACCAGCCTGAGTAACATAGTGAGAACTTATCTCTAATTAAAAAAAAAAAAAATAAAACAAATTATTATCTTTTTAAGATCCTGTTTTTAATTTGTGGGGTGTATATGACCAGAAATGGGATCACTGGATCATACATTGCTATGGTTTGAATGTGTCCTATAAAGTTCGTGTGTTTAAAACTTAATCCCCAGCTGGGTGCAGTGGCTCACGCCTTTAATCCCAGCACTTTAGGAGGCCAGGGCAGGTCACGAGGTCAGGAGTTCAAAACCAGCCTGGCCAATATGGTGAAACCCCGTCTCTACTAAAAATACAAAATCAGCTGGGCATGGTGGCAGGCACCTGCAATTCCAGCTACTGAGGCAGAAGAATTGCTTGAACTCAGGAGGTGGAGGCTTCAGTTAGCCGAGATTGTGCCATTGTGCACCAGCCCAGGCAATAGTGCGAGACTCTGTCTGAAAAAAAAAGAAAGAAGGAAAACCCAATCCCCAATGCAACGGTGTTGGGAGGTGGGGCCTAATAAGAGGCAGTTAGGGCATGAGGGTTTAATGCCACGAATGGTTTAATGCTGTTATCTCAAGATCGCATTAGTTAGCTCACAGCAGCTTTGTTATGAGTGAATGTGGCCCCCTCTTGCTCTTGTGCCCTGCGCTGTCTCTCTCTTGCCCTTCCACCTTCCACTATGGATGATGCAGGAAGGCCCTCGGCATGTGCTGGTGCCCTGCGCTTGAACCTCTCGGCCTCCAGAACCATGGGTCAAATACACTTCTATTGTTTCTCAATTACACAGTCTCAGAGATTCTGCTGTAGTGACACACAGTGAGCTATGGCATGTGGAAATTGTGTTTTCGTTTTTGAGGAGCCACCATACTGTTTTCCACAGCAGCTGCACCGTTTTACAACCCACCAACAGTGCCCGGGTTCCAGTTGTCCCACATCTGTGCCAGCACTTATTTACATTTCTTTGATAGTAGCCATCCTATCAAAAGGTGTAAAGTGGTATCTCCGTGGGATTTTGGTTTGTGTTTCCCTAACAGTTCGTGATGGTGAGCATCTTTTTGTGAACTTCTTGGCCATTTGTATGCTTCTTTGGGAAAATGTCTATTAAAGTTCTTTGCCTGTTTTTCAATTGAGTTGTTTGTTGTTGAGTTGTAGTAGTTCCTTATACATTCTGGATATTAAACTCTTATCAGATACATAATTTGCAATCATTTTCTCCCACTCCGTGGATGCTCTTTTCACTCTCTTGAGTCTGTTCTTTGATGTACAAAAGTTTTAGTTTTGATGAAGTTCAGTTTGTTTTCTTTTTCTTTTGTGGCTTGTGCGTTTGGTGTCACATTTCAGAAACCATCGCCAAATCCACGATCACAAAGATTTCTTCCTGATCTTCTTCTAGGAGTTCTATAGCTTTAGCATGGTTTTGCTTTTATAGACTGTGCTTTTCATATTATGTCTAAGAACTCTTTTCCGAGGTCACAAGGATTTTAGATGTTTTCACCTAAAAATTTTACAGTGTTATATTTTTACATTTAGACCTATGACCCATTTATATCAACTTTTGTATAAAGCATGTGGTTTGAGATTGCCTCTTTTTTGGTATATGAATGTCTAATTATTTCAGTGCCCTTTGTTGAAAAGACTGTTTTTTCTCTGTTGAATTGCTTTTGCATCTTGTCAGAAATCAGTTAGCCGTGTGTGTGTGTTTGTGTGTATGTGTGTGTGTGTGTGTCCTATTTCTGGATCCTATTGTTCAAATGACCTGTGTGTATACCCCTTTACCCAAACTATACTGCTTATAGTAATGCTTAAAAGTGGGGAGTGTGATGTAACTTTATTTTTCTTTTTGAAACTTGTTTAGACTGTCACAGTGTCTGCTTTTCCATATACATTTTAGGGATCAGCACCTTTTGTTTTTTTTGAGACAGAGTTTTACCCTTTTTGCCCAGGCTGGAGTGCAATGGTGTGATCTCAGCTCACTGCAACCTCCACCTCCCTGGTTCAAGCAATTCTCCTACCTCAGCCTCCCAAGTAGCTAGAATTACAGGCACCTGCCACCATGCCTAACTAATTTTTTGTAATTTTAGAAGAGATGGGGTTTTGCCATGTTGGCCAGGCTGGTCTTGAACTCCTGATCTCAGATGATCCACCTGCCTCGGCCTCCCAAAGTGCTGGGATTATAGGTGTGAGCCACCATGCCCTGCCCCATATACATTTTAGAATCAGCTTGTCTATGTCTTGTTATAGCTTGTTCAGACCAAGAGACATCTGAGGCCAAACAATGGGTAATTCATGGCCATTCAGTGGTATTTTGAATTCTGGTTGTATTAGTCCATTTTCATGCTGCTGATAAAGACATACCTAAAACTGGGTAATTTATAAGGAAAAAGAGGCTTAATGGACTCATAGTTCCACATGGCCAGGGAGGCCTCACAATCACGGCAGAAGGCGAAGGCACGTCTTACATGGTGACAGGCAAGAGAGAAAATGAGAACCAAGTGAAAGAGATTTCCCCTTATAAAACCATTAGACCTCGGGATACTTATTCACTACCATGAGAACAGTATGGGAGAAGCCACCCCTGTGATTCAATTATCTCCTACTGGGTCCCTCTCATAACACGTGGGAATTTGGGAGCTACAGTCAAGATGAGATTTGGGTGGGAACACAGCCGAGCCATATCACTGGTCAAGATTTGGGTGGGGACACGGCCGAGCCATATCACTGGTCTTTCCTAGTGCACCTGCTGCTATTTACTGCTCAGAAACCTCAAGTGTCTACTCCATGAGTTGCATCCAGATTTTAAAGCTGCATTCCACAGGAGAGGCAGGTGAAACTTGCTTACTCCATCTTACCTGCAACCAAAACCCTCTTGTTAATTTGTAATAGTGTGATAATTGCATTGTGGTTATATATTTAAAGCCCTTATCTTTTAGAGATGCAAACAGAAATATACATGGATTAAATAATTATTTATTTCTTAATTTTAATTTTACAGTGAGAACTATTTTTTAAAAATATATCAGATTAGCAAGGATAAAATGTTTGTTAATGGACAGGCAGCAGGAGGCAGTGGTGAGGACCCAGCAGCCCAGCTTCCCAGGTTCCAAGCCCCGCCCCCACCTTCACAAACCTGGCCTTGAGCTGCTGCTGGCCTCCCCAGCTATAAGGGGGACATACCCCTGGGGTATGGGGTGGACAAAATGAATTGTAAGGAACCTGCCTCTGACTGTGAATGTGAGCTGTTTGTTACTCACCCCAGGGGTGGGGAGAAGGGTCAGAAGGGTGTGGCCCTGTGGAGGGCAGTCTCCTGGGTCACCATGTCAACACTTGCACCTGTTGACTCACAAGGCCCCTTCTAGGAGTCGGTCCTATATGTTCTCATAGGGGAGGCCACTTCAGGGCACATGGTAACAGCAAAGGTCAGGAAACCCCTGTATATTCACCCACAGGGACACGTTCCATTATGGCTCAGTGCTAATTGATTTAGAATAGAATCCTATGCAGACCTCTCTTGTTCCATTGTGGGAAGACAGGTCTGTGTTGTGGTGCAGAGGGAAGGGCACCCCACCTACCATTTGTATAAAAATAGAAGAATACACATGTCTGGATGCCTGCCTCTCTGGGCACAGACTCTGCAGAGGGCCCCCCAGAGCCCAGCAGTGGTGCCCCTGAGAGAGGAGAGCTGGAGACATGGGGTATGGGAGGGCAACTCAGAGGGGAGGGTGTAGTAGATTACATAGTTACAGGGGTGGGGGTCTTGAGAAGCCGAATATCTTCTCTTACTTTTTAACTATTATAACATCTGCATATATTATCTTCTCAAAAGAAGTTGAAAATAATAATAAAAATGAAATAAAACAGTTATCCCACTCAACATGATCTACAGATTCCATGCAATTCCTCTCAAAATTCCAGTGAGGCCAGGCACAGTGGCTCATGCCTGTGATCCCAGAACTTTGGGAGGCCAAGGTGGGTGGATCACCTGAGGTCAGGAGCTCGGGACCAGCCTGGTCAACACGGTGAAACCCCATCTCTAAAAAAAAAAAAAAAAAAAAAAAAATCCAATCACATTTTTCACAGAAATAGAAAAAACAATCCTAAAATTTGTTTAGAATCGTGGAGGAGGCTAGGCATGGTGGTTCAGGCCTGTAATCCCAGCACTTTCCTGGTTAACAGGGGAGGGTTTCTGGAGGAGACGAGAATGGAGTGGGCTTTCTCACCCCGGTGCCCTCAGCCTCGGTGCAGGACCTACGGGAGGAAGTGGGAGGTTGAGGTGGAAGGATTGGTAACATAGGAAGACCCCATCTCTACAAAAAATGTAAGAATTAATGGGGTATGGTGGCACTGTGGTCCCAGCTGCTCAGGAGGCTGAAGTGGGAGGATCGCTTGTGTCACGTGTGTCCCTCACATAAAGAGACCACCAGGCAGGCTTTGTGTGGGCAACAAGGCTGTTTATTTTGTGCTTGGGTGCAAGCGGGCCCAGTCTGAGAAACGAGTTAGGCCAAGGGGATGGGAGGGGGATTGGTTATGTCGGTTGGGGCAAATGATCAGCTACAGGTGGCAATCTGTCTTGGGGAGGGGAAGGGCATCACAGCATGCATGATCACAAGGGTAGGGGTCATTTACTACAAACAGGCACGATCATTAGGGTGGGGGGTATTGGTTGCAGTCAGAGGGGAGGGTGCAGTAGATTACATAGTTACAGGGGTGGGGATCTTGAGAAACCTAATGTCCGGAGGGATATTTTTGCAAGTCTGAGCAGGAACAATGCATGCAGGCTGCAGCAATTGGTTGAGGCAGGAACAGGCTGTTTTACTTCTGTGGCCACCTGGCTACTTGTGTTACTTCAGACTTCTTGGCTTCTGGGGACCATCCAGAGGTGTACATGCGGGTCACCAAGGCTAAAGTGGCCAGGCTTGGACTTGGAGCCTCAGAGGTTGTGGCTTCAGTGAGCTAGGATTGCGCTGCTGCACTTCAGCCTGGGGCACAGAGCGAGACCCTGTTTTAAACAAGCCAGCCAACCAAAAAATGTGACACATACACACACACACACCCCAATATTATTCAGTCTTCAGAAAGAAGGAAATGATCCTGTTATTTGTCGCAACATGAATGAAACTGGAGGACACTGTACCCAGTGAAATAAGCCAGGCACAGACAGACAAATATAGCATGATTTCACTTATCATGGAAAGCAAAAAAGTTGAACTCGTAGCAACAGAGAACAGAGTGGTAGTTACCAGGCCCTGAGAGACAGGATAAACAGGGAAGTGCTGGGAAGGGGGACAAACTGCCACTTATGAGATGAATACGACACAGTAACTATAGTTAATAATAATGTGTTGTACACTTGATATTGGCTAAGAGAGCAGATCTTGTATCCTAACCACACACACACACACACACACACACACACACACACACACACACACACACGTGTAACTATGTGAAGTGATAAACACGTTAGCTCAATTGTGGTACTCATTTTACAGTATGTATGTACATCAAATCATCATGTTGCATGCTCTAAGTATATACAGCTTTAAATTTTGAATACTACCTGAATAAAGCTGGAAAAAAAATAAAAATTAACTGGCAAAGGTTTCTGGAGGAAATGAGTCGAGTAGGCTTTCTCACTTCCATGCCTTGCCCTCAGTCACCGTGCAGGACTGTGGGAGGAAGCGGGGTGAGGCCCCTTCCTTCTTTTTATTTAACTTTTTTTTTGAGACAGGGTCTTTCTCTGTCATCCAGGCTGGAGTGCAGTGGCACAATCACAGCTCACTGCAGCCTCGACCTCCTGGGCTCAAGTGATCCCCCCCATGTCAGTCTTCTGAGCAACTGGGACCACAGGCATCTGCCACCATGCCCAGTTAACTTAAAAAAAAATTTTGTGTAAAGGCAGGGTCTCTTTATGTTGCCCAGTCTCAAACTCCTGGGCTCTAACAGTTCTCTTACCTTGACCTCCCCAAATGCTGGAATTTCAGGCATGAGCCACCATGCCTGGTCTTTTTATTTTTTAATTTTTTTTTTTTTTTTTTGTGGGCTGAAGCAATCCTCCCACCTCAGCCTCCTAAGTAGCTGGGACTACAGGCATACCACCATGCCTCGCTAATTTTTAAAATTTTTTATAGAGACTGGGTCTTGCTACGTCGCCCAGGGCTAGTGTTTAATCCCTGGCCTCAAGCAGTCCTTCTACATCAGCCTCCTGATTAGCCAGGATTACAGGCATGAGCCACCATGCCCGCCAGGGCCCTTCTTCAGCAAGAAGTTTTTTAAATTGTTTTCATTGAATTATTGCCCCCACACACTCCAAATAAACAACAACCCCCAAAAGAGTTAGTCGCTCCTATGTAGAAATAAAGAAATTTTAATTCAAAAAGGTTAAGTAACTTGCCCAAGGCCACACAGCGGTTCTGCCTGACTCTACCCCACACATCCTCCTCATGTGGATAAGTGAGCGTGGTGGAGGAGGAGCCAGCAGCCCGGGGACTTGGATTTTAGCTCTGTTCTGCTGGGGAAACTGGAGCAAGTCACCCGTCCTCTAGAGTCCAGGCAGCTGTGGCTGGAGCCTCCCTTCTGCGTGAGGCCAGAGGGGCTGCCAGAGGCTCAGATTCGCTGCTTTTCCCCAGGAGGGTTCATGTCCTGAGTAAGTGCAGCTACCTGCGGTTTTTCACTCACTCCGTGTGAACACATCCTGGATTGCTCCATGACTCACTGGCACTCCTTGCTCATTGAAATTCTTCCTGTTTCATTTTGCATATTTCTATCACTATATTTTCAAATTTACTAAGCTTTTTTTTTTTATTTAATTTTTTTATTACGATGGGGTCTCACTGTCTTGCCCAGGTTAGCCTCAAACTCCTGGCCTCAAGTGCTCCTCCCACCTTGGCCTCCCAGAGTGCTGGGATTACAGGCGTGAGCCACACCCATCAGGCTCCTCCTCTGCAGCCATGTCTGCTGTGAATCTCATCTGTGTAGCTTTCATATCACACAGTGTAGCTTCAACTCTGGAAAATTAGTTTCCGGCCTTTTTTTATGATCCATGTTTCTACTTCACTTTTCTCACGTGTAAAATACAGTTATAACTTTTAATATACTTGTCTGTTAATTCTAACATTTGTGTTAGCGAGGAGTCGTTTTTGATTGGTTGATTTTTCTCCTCCTTAAGGCTAATTTTTTCCTGCTGTTTGCATGCCTGGTAACTTTCCATGAGATTATCATTGTCATGTAATTTACTTGGTTGGGTGCTGGATAATTTCAGATTCCTCTAAATATTCCTGAGCTTTGTTCTTTGATGCAATTAAGTTGCTTGGAAATGGTTGGATCTTTTCAGGTCTTAATCTAAGATTTGTTAGGCAGGAACAGAGTAGTTTTCAGTTGAGGGGTAATTGTTCCTTTAGGGTGCTAGATAAAATTCAGAACACCCAGTGAAATTTTAATTTCAGATAAACAACAAACAACGTTTGAATATAAATACTAATATATCCCCTGCAATTTTTTTTTTGTTTTTTGAGACAAGGTCTTGCTCTGCCATCAGGGCTGGAGTGTACAGCACAATCATGGCTCACTGCTGCCTTTACCACCCAGGCTCAAGTGATCCTCTCACCTCAGCCTCCTGAGTAACTGGGACCACAGGCATGTACGATCACACTTGGCTAATTTTCTTAATTACGTGTAGAGACAGTATTTTGCTCTGTTGCTCAGGGTGGTCTCAAACTCCTGGGCTCAAGCTATCCTCCCACCTCAGCTTCCCAAAGTGCTGGGATTAGAGGTGTGAGCCACCATGCCCGGCCCTGCCCATTTTTAAATCACAAAACATGGCTGGGGCAGAAGGAAGTAATGGTTTATAAGTTGTACTCACTTTTTTTTTTTTTGAAACAGTCTTGCTCTTTCACCAGGGCTGGAGTGCAGTGGCAGGATCTTGGCTTACTGCAACCTCCGCCTCCTGGGTTCAAGCGATTCTTGTGCCTCAGCCTCCTGAGTAGCTGAGATGACAGATGTGTGCCACCACGCCCAGCTAATTTTTTGTATTTTTAGTAAAGATGGGGTTTCACAGTAGGGGGAGGGGATTAAAAAAATAAAACATAAATAAAAAGAGATGGGGTTTCACTGTGTTGGTCACGCTGGTTTCAAACTCCTGACCTCAAATGATCTGGCCGCCTCCGCCTCCCAAAGTGTTGGGATTACGGGCGTGAGCCACTGTGCCCTGCCGTACTCACTTTTAATTATTACATGGTACATATGTAAACATACTGTAGATTTAGAGTTTTAAAACATTCTTTACCCACCAAAGTGTCCTATGCTCTATTCTCTCACACCACAGAAACCTTAGCGTTGCAAGGCACGGTGGCTTATGCCTGTAATCCCAACACTTTGGGAGGCCAAGGCTGGATAGATCACCTGAGGTCAGGAGTTCAAGATCAGGCTGGCTATCATGGCAAAACCCTGTCTCTACTAAAAATACAAAAATTAGCTGGGTGTGGTGGTGCGCACCTGTAATTCCAGCTACTCGGGAGGCTGAGGCAGGAGCATCACTTGAACCTTCGAGGTGGAGGTTGCAGTGAGCTGAGATCGCGCCATTGTACTCCAGCCTGTGCGACAGGAGCAAAACTGCGTCTCAAAAACAAACAAACAAAAAAACCAAAACACCTTAGCCTTTGTGCCCAGGCAGCAGTCCATATTGCTGTCCTTGCACTCAGTGGTTTAAAACTAAAATGGATTCTGACATTTTCTGAATTAAGACTTAAGTGCAGCTTCCCTTTCTCCTCTCCTACTTCTAGATGCCATTTTCCTAGCTTCTTCCTTACTTCTACATGGTTAAAATGGAGAATTTCATATTCTAGCTGTAGAATAATTAGAAATGTTGAAAATCAACATCTGGGAATTACATTATTAAGCCTAAGACATTGCTGCTGAGCCTGTGATAGTGATAATTCCCTCATCTTTGTATATTCCAGATGGCCTCAACATGACCTCCCTCCTCTATGCTTGTCTCCCAGTGTGAGTTACATGCCTTCCCCCTTCACTCTGGGTGGGCTGTGACTATGGCAGAGGTGATGCTAATCAACTGCCAGGGTGTTAAGGAGCGATGCCCTTTCACCTTTTCACTCCAATGCTAGCCTTTGGAATCTCCTGCTGCAGACTCATGTGTGTTTCTCCTACTCCGAAATTCGTGTGCCGAAGTCCTAATCTTCAATGTATTTGGGGATAAAGCTTACAAGGAGTTAATGCAAGTTAAATGAGGTCATAAGGGTGGATCCCTGATCCAACAGGATCAGTGCCCTCATGAAGAGACACCAGAGAGAGCTCTCTGTCTGCCAGGTCAGGTCACAGTGAGAAGGCAGCCATTTGCAAGCCAGCAAGAGGGCCTCACCGGGAACTGAATCAGCCAGCATCTTCATGTCAGACTTCCTAGCCTCCAAAACTGTCAGAAATCAATGTCTATTATCAAAGCCACAAGGCTGGTATTTTGTTATAGCAGCCTGAGCAGACTAATGCAACCTCCTCATCCCCTCACCTGTCTACCATGCTGTGAGAAAGCTCAAGAAGCCAGTGAGAAGAACGGAGGCCCCTGGCTCACAGTCCTGGATGGGCTCCAGCCTGCAACCAGTAGAGACTGGACGGCCACACAGACCAGCTTTCTCCAACCTGGATCCTCCAGCTCCAGTCAGGACGCCCCAGCTGGCACCATGTGAAGCAGAAATGAGGTGCCCCAGCAAGATTCTGTCCAAATTGCAGAATCACGAGCAAAACAAATTATTTTTAGCCACTGAGTTTGGAGTTGTCATGCAGCAATAGATAGCTGATATATTTGCTTGTAAACTTTTTGCTTCCTCAAGTACTGCAAATCAGAAAACATCTTTATTACATCCTTATACTTGGTAACCAATTCTGTGTTGACAATTGTTTCACCTCTAAATTTTGAATGTATTTCTTCACTATCTTCTGGCATCCCATGTTGCTGATGAGAAGTGACGCCCTCTGATTCTTCATCTCTTGAAGGAATTCTGTATTTTCCTCTTTGGACACTTTTAGGGTCTTCCACTGATCCTTGCTCTCCTGGTATTTTATACCAATGTGTCTTGGTGTAGGTCTTTTGCTATTCACCCTGTGGGGCACTCAGTGCCTACTTTTACCCACAGGTCAAAATCCTTGAAGACTGGGAGATGTACCATTTCTTGGTCGGGTGTGGTGGCTCACGTCTGTAATCCCAGCACTTTGGGAGGCCGAGGTCAAGGTGGGCGGATCATGAGGTTAAGAGATCAAGACCATCCTGTCCAACATGGTGAAAACCTATCTCTACAAAAAATACAAAAATTAACTGGATGTGGTGGCACCTGCCTGTAGTCCCAGCTACTTGGGAGGAGCTACTGAAGCAGAAGTGCTTGAACCCAGAAGGTGGAGGTTGCAGTGAGCCGAGATCACACCATTGCACTCCTGCCTGGGCGACAGAATGAGATTCTGTCTCAAAAAAAAATTTTTTTTTTCTTTGGCACTTTCTTACTCTCTGGAATTCCTGTTAGTTTGGTACTGGACTTGAACTTCTAAGCTTTTCTTGCTTATTTTCTGAGTTCCTTAATTTTATCTTCCGACTAAACTTTATTTTTCTTTTCTCTTTTTGGAGACAGGGTCTCACTCTGTTGCCCAGGCTGGAGTGCAGTGATATGATCACAGCTCACTGCAGACTCCACTTCCCTGGGTTCAAGCAATCCTCCCACCTCAGACTCCCAACTAGCTGGGACCATGGGTGCACACTACCACACCTGGCTAATTTTTTTGTATTTTTTCTATACATGGGGTTTTGCCATGTTGCCGAGGCTGGTCTCAAACTCCTGGGTTCAGGTGATTCTCCCATCTCGACCTCCCAACGTTCTGGGTTTATAAACTTTCTTTCTTTTTTTTTTTGAGACAGAGTCTCACTCTGTCTCCCAGGCAGGAGTGCAGTGACGCAATCTCAGCTCACTGCAACCTCTGCCTCCCAGGTTCAAGCAATTCTCCTGCCTCAGCCTCCCAAGTAGCTGGGATTACGGAAGCACGCCACCACACTTGACTAAAATTTGTATTTTGAGTAGAGACGGGGTTTCACTATGTTGGCCAGGCTAGTCTCAAACTCCTGACCTCAAGTGATTCACCAGCCTCAGCCTCCCAAAGTGCTGAGATTACTGACGCGAGCCACCGTACCTGGAGGAAGCTTAGCTTCTTAAAGGACTAGGCAATGCACAATGAGAAAACATTCACCAGGGAGGAGAGACAAACGCCAGAACCTTCTTGAGGAAGGAGGGGTGTGGGGAGGCCGGGATAGTCACCTGTGCCGAGCCATCATGGACACAGAGTGGAGGACAGACAAATCTTCCTCACTGGACAGGTGGGGATCCCTGCGGTGCGCTAGGGGAAGGCACACGGGTCGGGGGGCACTATGAACTGGCGGCCCACGGGGCAGGGGGGCGCACCAAGTAGCTTTGGGCTCTGCAAGTCCCTCCCTGACCTTGGGGAGGTGACCCCAGTGCCATGATGGTTTCTAGCAGCAGTCACTGTCCTGGGTGCGTCCCGCGCTCTAGCCCAGGTGGAGAGGTCACAACGGTGTGACCAAGGATGTCCTATGATAACCCCTTTGCAGGTAAGGAAACTGAGACAGGAGAAGCGAAGCAACTCGCCCCAAGAATGGGCTGTGCCGGTAGCCTCTCCAAGGCCTGGCGCGCCCTGGCCTGTGCGCGGGATCCTGGGCGGGGTCTCAGTGTGAACCCTGGCTTCGTAGCGTGGCCAGCGCGGGGGCATCTCCGACCCATCAGGACAAAGCTGACAGCCTGGGCGGCTGCGGTGAATCCTCAGGGCTAGGCAGGGAGGGCGCCGGGCCTCATTGGCGGCTCGGACCAGGGCTGCGCACCGCAGAGCCCAAGGGAGACGACGCCCAGCCGGCGCACGCAGACGCGGAAGGCCCGCGAGGGCGAGGCAGGGAGGGCGCGACGCGACAACGACCACGTGGCCCGTCTGCCCCGCCGCGCAGCCAGCCGGGAAACCCAGTCCGAGCCTTTCGGGAGCTGGACTCGGGGTCCCAGAGAGCCTCGCGGCGCGCATGCGATCCCCGCCCCACCGCGCAGCCTGCCGGGAATTGTAGTCCAGCGCCAGCAGGCTTCCGGGCCTGGAGTGGGCGGTAGGACTCCGAGTCCCAGAGAGCTGTGCGCGGGCCGCAACGCTGAGCACCGCCCTTGTCGTCGCCTCCTCAGGGCTTTCTCCTGTCGCCGCCGCCACCACCGTTGCTTCGCCGGCTGGGAGGCCCGGCGTCCACGGTGCGAACGGAGGCTGCGGGTGGGAGCCTTCGCGGGCACTGCAAGAGCGGGCCAGGGGAGACCGGGATGGAGCCCCTCGGAGGTGTGCGCGCTGCCGGACCGGGCGCCTGCGGCGAGTGGGGAGGGGGCAGAGGGAGGGTACCGGGGCGGGGCTCAGTGGCAGGGACACCAGGGCGGGGGCAACGGGAGGAAGCGGCCTCGGGGGAGGTGGGGGCGGGGATGGGAGGGGCGGCGAGCCCCGGGGCGCCTGGGCGTTAGGCCCGAGCGTGGCGGGGCGGCGGCGGCCTGGGGGTCTCCCGGGGCCCCCCTCTCCAGCCCGCCTCCCCGGAGCTCGTTCTCAGATGACTGAACCGGGCACCGAGCGCTCCTGCTGTCCCTCTCAGTGGACTGACGCGGCAGGGGTGAAGGAGACGGCTCCGCGCCTGGCGGGATCTCGACGCCTCCTGGGGCTGCTGGCGGAGGGTCTGCGGCGGCGCGGCCATGGCTCACCTCCGAGGATTTGCCAACCAGGTGAGGAGGGCGCGGGTCCGGAAGGCTCGCCACGTCTCACCGAGGGGCGCCGGGGTCTCTTGGGAGTTCGAGGGGAGGAAAGGAGCCCTCGTAGTGAGCCCTGAGGAGCGGTCCGGAGCGGGGCGCGGGGCGGGGGCCCTGCCGTGCGCCTGCGGCGTTTCGCGTGGCGGAAGCTCGCGGGTCTGTGCGAGGGCGGTGGAGGTGCGTGGAGAGACGCCCACTCAGGGACGGGGCGCTGCCCCCAGCGTGGGCGGGAACCTCACATCAGCATCCGAAGGCAGGGGAAGGTCTGGGGTCGGGCTGGGTCGGGCAGGGGCTGGAGGGTCAGGGAACGCGGCGAAGCAGCTCTGAGTGGGCCGGCGCGGGCTGCGTGTGGGGAAGCAGAGAACACGTGTGCTCTGGGCCAGGGGAAGGTGAGAAGGCTGCTCTGTGCAGAGCCGTGTCGTCCCTGCCAAAGATGAGATTCATCCTTCTGCTTTGGATTCCGGTCCTTTCCACCATGGAGCCACCTTGAAGCGTCTGGCCTGAGTTTTAACGGGCGGCCTCGGCGGGACCCACCACAGTGTGTGCCTGGGAAGGAGGGTGGGGACAGCCAGCCTGGGGCCTGGGGACTTGTACTCTGTGCCCCTCCCCACTTTTATATCTCACCTCTCCTTGAAGCTTTGGCTCTGCTTAAGGTGTTGAAATCCCCGCTAAAAAGTGTGGCCCTCCTGGCTTCCTCCTGTGTGCTGAATCCTTGCGAGCTGGGCGTGCAGTGGAGCAGGAAGCGCGTCTGTCCGCAGAGGGGCAGGAACTGGAGTCAGGGCTGCTCTGGAGGAAACCAGGAACTCCATGTGCAGCTGTTCGGCCCGGCATCGTGGACCCGCTGTGGTCACAGATGGGGACTGGGGCATGCTGACGAATGCTGAATTATGCTAACAGATTTTTGATTTGCTTTTGACATTCTGTATCTGGTAACTTACGTGACTAAGGTGCTGGGAGAAAAATCTGCCACCAGTTAAGTTTTTTAATTAAAAAAAAATTTTTTTTTTTGAGACGGAGTTTCACTCTTGTCCAGGCTGGAGTGCAATGGTGCAATCTTGGCTCACTGCAACCTCTGCCTCCCACATTCAAGCCATTCTTCTGTCTCAGCCTCCTGAGTAGGTGGGATTACAGGCATGTGCCGCCACACCCAGCTAATTTTGTATTTTTAGTAGAGGCGGAGTTTCACCATGTTGGTCAGGCTGGTCTCGAACTCCTCACCTCAAGTGATCTGCTCACTGTGGTCTCCCAAAGTGCTGGGATTACGGGCGTGAGCCACCATACCCAGCCACCAGTTTATTTTTAAGAACTGCAGAAATAGCTCCTTTGGGTCACGGGATGAGAAATTGGAGCTCCGAGGTGCCCTGTAACTTTGTGCTGTTGGTTGTTGGTACGATCAGACCCGGGGAGGGAGTGCAGGCACATTGGAGAAGGGACTCCAAAGGTAGGAAACACCTTTTGTCCTTTTACGAGTCCCTTTGTCCCAGGCTGAAATGAGAGACTTGACTTCAGATAGTGGCAGGAAACCTGAGGGGCCGTGGTTTTCTCCTGAGATGGTTGCCATGATGTCCTGAGCCCTGTGGGGCAGCCCCTTCGTGGGAGAGTGGGGTACATTCCCTCTGCAGCCTGTGCTTCTGCCTCAGGCTTCTCACCTCTACCTGGCCAGTTCCTGCCTGGCCCTGGAGGGCCCGAATGGCTGTGGGGTGCCAGAGCACTGTATCATCACTCAGCTGCTGCCTATCAGGTGGCAGTTGGGGACGCCTCCGCTACATGTGCTGGGTCACTCCCCTTGTTTTGTGGGGCAGCACTCACAGCAGACACACAGGCAAGTGGATGCCCCAGACCTGGCAGCGCCAGGGCTGATGTGAAGGACAGGTGTCCACCGCTAGAGTCAGTTGAGTGGCCTGAGTCGTCCAGACCACAGCTGTTATATCCAGAAGAGGGTTCTCAGGCTCCATGGCAGGGGCCCATTTACCCCGTCTTCTCCAGGTGGGGGTGGGTACCTTACCTGCGATGTCATCACAGGGCCAAGATCACAGCCAAGAGGGCTCCTATCACACAGTTTCTGCTTGGGCTGATGAGCCCCGGCTCTGGCTTAGGGTCCACTGTGCACTCCTGCCCTGAAGCACTAGAGGTCTGTGTGCCCACCCAGGGGTTTCCCTTCTCGTGCTGCTGTGGTGGAGCAGACTCAGCTCCAGGCCCTGTGTGGGGAGCAGCATGGCCTCAGCGGGGAGCAGAGCAGAGCAGGAGAATGTGGCTGCCTGAGGCCAGGCCTGCAGGCTAATGGGTTTAGTGGAGCTGTGTCCCAGGGCCCCAGTAAGTGCTGATGGGCTGACCAAACAAGGAGGATTCGTGGCCCCCTTGGGCCTGCTGGGGGAGGAGCAGGCAGAAGAGGGACTGCTTCTGTGGATCACCTGAGGTCAGGAGTTTGAGTCCAGCCTGGCCAACGTGGTGAAACCCCATCTCTACCAAAAAAAGAGAATTAGCTGGGCATAATGGTGGGTGCCTGTAATCCCAGCTACTCAGGAGGTTGAGGTGGGAGAGTTGCTTGAATGCAGGAGGTAGAGGTTGCAGTGAGCCGAGATTGCGCCACTGCACTCCAGCCTGGGCAACGGAGCGAAACTCTTGTCTCAAAAGAAAAAACAAATAGAAGAGGGACTGCTTCTTAACCTCATCCTGCACCTGGCATCCAAGACTGGGCCTCCACCAGAAATGGAGATGGCGCTCTGTGGCAGGACAGCGATGTTTTCACACTGACCGCTTACCTGTGACAGTCTGGGCTGATGAGCTTAGGCTGTGACGTGCACCTGTGGTCTCAGCTGCTCAGGAGGCCAAGGAGACCAGCCTGGGCAACACAGCAAGACTCCCATCCCCAAAAAAGAAAAAAGATTGCATGTTCTGGGTTGACTTTCCTTTCAGGTAGGGGCTGATTCTGATTTGATCTGTGCTGCCCACCCCCAACCTGGAGACAGCTGAACACCCGTGACTTGTTAGCCACACTGGAGTGAATTTTTCCTGGCTTCTCTTTAGAACACATGGTTAGCAGCAGTGGTGGGGCTGGGAGCAGACACGGCTCACCTTGGCCAGCACGACTGGAGGGCCCCCAGGCAGCAGTCGGCTCTCTATCCGGCCGAGTTTCTTGACCTTGGCTTTCAGGACTCCTGGTAGCAGTGGGCTCAAGGCACCCTTGCTGTCACCTCCATGGGTACTGGCTTTAGGACTGGGCTGGTGGTACTGATGAGGGAGTGAGAAAGGTCACTTTTGACTGGACCAGCTGTCTCAACTGGTCAGACCTTTGGGCTGAGCCAGGGTCTGTGTAGACACTGCAGCTGGCCTGCTCTGGCTGCTGCATGGAGGCCACGTGCTCAACCCCAGGTCTTGACGAGCCAGCCTTGCAGGGAAGGGTTAGGTGGCCTCTGGCCCTTCCGCAGCCACCTTTTCTTCCCCAGAGTTCCTGTCATCTCGGGGTCTAGCACTAAAAAAGGCATGTGTAGCAGCATGTTTCAAGGTGGGGGTCTGTGTGCCGCCCCTTCCACCCTCCTGATTACAAACCCTGGGAGGGCAGCTAATTGACAGTTTCACACGGAAGTGTCACTTCAGGCTGGCGCAGTGTCCAGTCAGCCTCAACCAAGTGCTCTGCTGGGCTTGGGCCTGGGGTGGCCCCAGCACACAGGTGTCCGGAGTGCGAGTGTGAGGGCTCGGCACCCCATCCTTCTTGGAGGTCATGGTCTCCCCAGGAACGTGGAGGGCACCCCCACCCAAGAACCTGTCCTGTCTTCAGCACCAGAATGAGTTGGGCATCAGTGTTTTTGTGGCATAGTCACTTTACCTTTTTATGCTTTGCCACACTAAGTTGGCATCAAGACCCTGTCATACGGGAGGGGTTGGGCATGGTGGTTCATGCCTGTAATCCCAGTGCTTTGGGAGGCCAAGGTGGGCGGATCACCTGAGGTCAAGAGTTCAAGACCAGCCTGGCCAACGTGGTGAAACCTTTTCTCTACTAAAAATACAAAAAATTAGTTTAACATGGTGGCGCACGCCTGTAATTCCAGCTGTTCACGAGGCTGAGGCAGGAGAATCACTTGAACTCAGGAGGCGGAGGTTGCAGTGAGCCAGGATCGCACCACTGGGTGACAGAACTCTGAGACTCCCATCTCAAAAAAAAAAAAAATGTGGGTGGAGGCCTGAGGACATGCCTCTGCTGGCTTCTCCTGGACTCGGCCACAGACCAGGCACCTTCCACACCAGTGGCTCAGAAACTTTCAGGCATTGCTGCTTTAAATCTGAGGACTGTGAGGCAGCTTTCTGCATCAACAAGCATCAGTTTCTAACTCCGTGCTGGTGTCGCTGTCAGGATTACTGATTTGGGGGTGAGGGAAGCCCTTTCTAAGTATGTGGTTTTCAGGAGTGAAGGAGAACTTGGTTAACACATACTGAGGTTTTTGGTTTTTGATGAGTTAATTTTTTAAAATTTTTTGATTTGATGAGATGGAATTTCGCTCTTGTTGCTCAGGCTGGTGCCTCCTAGGTACAAGCGATTCTCCTGTCTCAGTCTCCCAAGTAACTCGGATTACAGGCATGCACCACCATGCCTGGCTAATTTTTTTGTATTTTAGAGTCGGGGTTTTACCATGTTAGGCTGGTCGCAAACTCCTGACCTCAGGTGATCCACTCACCTCGGCCTCCCAAAGTGCTGGGATTTCGGGTGTACACTAATGTGCCCGGCCTGATTTTTCTTTTTTTTTTTTGAGAAGGAGTCTTGATCTGTCACCCAGGCTGGAGTGCAGTGGCACCATCTGTGCTCACTGCAACCTCTGCCTCCCGGGTTCAAGCAATTCTGCCTCAGCCTCCTGAGTAGCTGGGATTACAGGCCTGCACCAGCATACCTGGCTAATTTTTTTTTTTATTTTTAGTAGAGATGGGTTTTCACCATATTGGCCAGGCTGGTCTCGAACTTTTGACCTCAGGTGATCTGCCCACCTGGGCTTCCCAAAGTGTTGGGATTACAGATGTGAGCCACTGTGCCTAGCCCTGATGAGTCTATTTTTTAGTAGGTTCAGATTTATAGCAAATTAAGAGTTCCCAAATCCACCCTCATCCCCAGGGGCCATTAACCTATTAAGATCTCTTATGGGGCTGGCCTGCCGTTAGGGTTAGATGAGGCAGCCCTCAGGCTTGTCATCACCTAAGGCTCCTGGTTTCCAGCAGGGTTCACTGAGTTGGCTTGGCCTTATACTTTCTGGGGACTTCTTCCTTTGCATGGAAGTTGTTTAGGTTTCGAACAAAAAGGGATAAAGGAAGAAAGCAGAGAAGAATTGAGGTGCACTTTCTCCGGCTCTGCCTTCCTTAAAGGTCCCTCCCCATCAGGGTAGCCTCTGCCCGTCCCCCACCTGCCTCTGGTGACCAGCACTGTCAACCCTCTCCCCACTGGCCCGCAGCACTCTCGAGTGGATCCTGAGGAGCTCTTCACCAAGCTTGACCGCATTGGCAAGGGCTCGTTCGGGGAGGTCTACAAGGGCATTGATAACCACACCAAGGAGGTGGTGGCCATCAAGATCATCGACCTGGAGGAGGCTGAGGATGAGATCGAGGACATCCAGCAGGAGATCACCGTGCTCAGCCAGTGCGACAGCCCCTACATCACCCGCTACTTTGGCTCCTACCTGAAGGTGCCTGTGGGAGGCGGGGGCCCTGCTGGTGCTGTGTCTGACCCTCTTCCATGTCAGAGGGACGGAGTGACATGCCGGGGGCGGGGCGGCCATGACAGTTCAGTGCACGCCCTCCAGGAAATTGCCCCAGGGTGGGTGGGGTGTGAGCAGGGTCCACGAGGATCAGTCAGCTCTGAATGGCCATTGGGGCCCACTTGCCTGCCTGTGGGAATGGCATGAGGGCGCTGCTAGGAGCACTCGGGGGGGCCCCTGCCAGCAGTGGTGAGTGGGCCTGTGAGGGGCAAGTGACTGGTGGTGCACAGGGTCTGGGGTGTAGTGAATGCTGTGGCCATCCTGCCCAGGAGGATGATGGGTATGTTGGCATTCCCTCTTCCCGGCCCTGCGGCACTGGGTCGGCAGCCTGGTTTTCGACGGGGTCTCGGTGAAGTGGATTCAGCCACTGCTATGTGTATTCGATCCGTCCTCTGAGTATCTCTAGCAGGGGTGTGGCAGGAGGGGAGATGGGCAAGGCCGTGGGAGCCCTTTCCTGTTTAGGGTTCCTGGCAGGGATGGGATCGGTGGGGCCTCGGTCCTGGCTGACTCTGGCCTGTGACTCCCACCCGGAGCCTGCCCTTCCTCCTGCTGCCAAATGCTGATGGGCTTGTCTCCGGTCCCAGAGCACCAAGCTGTGGATCATCATGGAGTACCTGGGTGGCGGCTCTGCGCTGGACTTGGTGAGGCACAGGCCATGGCAGTGGGGGTCATGCAGTGTCCGAGTCCCCTGCCCCTCAGATTCACGGGCTCCAGGGGCCACCTCTCTGGTGTCATGCCGAGTTAGGTGTTAATTAGGAATCATCTAAAGCAAAAATGAACTGCCATCCCCATGTCTGCCCAGTTGGTGCTGAAAGGGGTGCTGGCCTGTGGGAGTGGGTGGGGACAGCATGCTGGGAGATGGCTGGGACCCTGTTTTCCTGCCACACGACGGTAAGGTGAAGCTGGCTTATATGCTTTAGGATGAGTCTCCACTACTCCACTGCCATCTGAGACTTAGTTCTGTTTGGGAGGTAAAGGAACATGAAGCCCGCAGCTCTCTGCAGGGACAGCCCTCCCCTGTCAGAGAGGAGCAGGACTCAGACTTTGGGCCTGGGGCAGGAGCTGAGGCCTGCTGTCCTACCTTCTCTCCAGCTGAAACCAGGCCCCCTGGAGGAGACGTACATTGCCACGATCCTGCGGGAGATTCTGAAGGGCCTGGATTATCTGCACTCTGAGCGCAAGATCCACCGAGACATCAAAGGTCCTGCTGGGGTGGATGTGGCTCTTGTATTGTCCTGAGCCCCACTGACCTTAGAGGCTGGGGCCTGTGAGGGGCAAGTGGCTGGTTGTGCCCAGGGTCTGGGGTATAGAGAACCCTGTGGCCACCCTGAAACCGAGCAGTCCTGTCATTTCTGGAAGATGCTGCTCGTAACGGTTTCCCCATACGCTGAGGAAACCAGCTGTGCACCAAGCGTAGGGAGGGGCCACACTCAGGTGGAGTCGTCGCTTCCCGCCTGTGGCTCGGGGCACCACAGCAGGTGTAGACCGAGTAGCCCCAGCATGTGGTCTGACCCTGCTGAGTGCAGACGAGAGGCTCGGCCAGCCCACCGGCACCGAGCCATCTCTGTCATGTAGGGGATGAGTCTGGTGGAGCAAGGGGCTTCCTGGCAGGCCCGTGTTGGCCACACCCTGGGTCAGGGTCACCTCTGCAGTGGCCCCCAGTGGGTGAAGTAGCTCTGTTGTTGGGATTTGTTGTAAAAGCCAAATGCAGGGAAAGCCCTGGAGCTCGGACTAGGAGCCCTTGGCCTCCTGCTGGCAGTGCCCCTGTGGTCTTAGGTGGCTCTGGGTTTGAGAGTGGCAAGGGGGGCTGAGGTCCTGAGGACAGCCTTGCTGCGCCCTAGGAGGCCAGGTGGATGCTACCCTGGCCCTTCTCAGAGGACCCTGGGTGGAGCCACGTGGAGCCTGGGATGACACCTGCCTGTCCTGTGTCAAGCAGCTGCCAACGTGCTGCTCTCAGAGCAGGGGGATGTGAAGCTGGCGGACTTTGGGGTGGCCGGGCAGCTCACAGACACGCAGATCAAGAGGAACACATTTGTGGGCACCCCCTTCTGGATGGCACCTGAGGTCATCAAGCAGTCCGCCTACGACTTCAAGGTGGGTGCAGTGGGCGGGCGGGCAGGTGCGGGCTCTGGTGCACCTGGCTCAGGTGCTCAGGGCAGCGACATTCCTTGTGTTCTCTCCAGGCCGACATCTGGTCCCTGGGGATCACGGCCATTGAGCTGGCCAAGGGGGAGCCTCCAAACTCTGACCTCCACCCTATGCGCGTCCTGTTCCTGATTCCCAAGAACAGCCCACCCACACTGGAGGGCCAGCACAGCAAGCCCTTTAAGGAGTTTGTGGAGGCCTGCCTCAACAAGGACCCCCGATTCGTAAGGCCCGCCTTTGGCCTGGCCCCTTCCTGACAGACACGTGGAGGGAGGGCGTTCGCTCGGGGAGGGCAGCACAGCCCAGAGGCCTCGGCCCTCCAGCCTCGTAGCCGTGAGGACCCGCCCCGGTCCAGGCTGCCTCACGTTCGCTTCCCTGAGGCAGAGCTTGGCTGGGCCCGGTGACCTGTGTTCTGAACCCCCGCAGCGGCCCACGGCCAAGGAGCTCCTGAAGCACAAGTTCATCACACGCTACACCAAGAAGACCTCCTTCCTCACGGAGCTCATCGACCGCTATAAGCGCTGGAAGTCTGAGGGGCATGGTGAAGAGTCCAGCTCTGAGGACTCGGACATGTAGGGGCCTGGTTTGTCCTCATGGTGACCCTAAGTGCTTTGACGGGGGTGGTCCCCACTCCAGGGCAAGTGTGGGTGCTGGGGTTGAGGGTGACCAGGTGTGGTGTTGGGCAGGGACCCCCTCAGGCTGTAGGACAGGGCCTGCTGTGGCATCCGCTGGACGCCATGGCCTGGCAGAGCCCCACCGAGTACCGTGAGGTGTGCCCTGAGGCTCTCGTGCCTCCTGCCCTCTCCCCACTGGCCCTGGTAACTCCTCATCCTCTTCAGTGATGGCGAGGCGGAGGACGGGGAGCAGGGCCCGATCTGGACATTCCCCCCCACCATCCGGCCGAGTCCACACAGCAAGCTTCACAAGGGGACGGCCCTGCACGGCTCACAGAAGGTCTGTCCCTGGCCTGGCCTCTGCCCCATGTGCACCTCTGGGGCCCAGCTTTGTCCACCCAGTGTCTGGGGCTTGGACAAGGAGCTTGGGAGGCAAGGGTGGTCTGAAGCCCATGGTGGCGCTGGGCCTGGTGTGGAGACCCCAAGCCCAGCATGTGCTGGGAGGATGAGGGACTTGTTTGGAGCCACATTTGTGAGGGGAGGGTGGGGGTCACAGGCCCTTGGACTCAGGCCATCTGGGTTGCTTGATGGTTTTGGAGTGGTCCTGGGCATGTGCCTGACAGGCCGCTCCCAGCCTCCATCCCTTCAAGGCCAGAGCCTGGCAGGGGTGGGAGTGCCCTGCTTGCGCCCGCACCGCCCTGCTCACCCTGGGCCTCCACCTCCTCTGCAGCCTGTGGAGCCCGTCAAGAGGCAGCCAAGGTCCCAGTGCCTGTCCACGCTGGTCAGGCCTGTCTTCGGAGAGGTGAGGGCGGGGCTGGGGCTGGGCTTGGGGTCCTGCCAGGGACAAGGCTGTGACACTGTTCCATGGAGTTGTCTCCTCAGAGAGTCATGGGGCAGTTTCAGTTTCTAGGTTTCCTGTAGCTGATTATGGGCTGGGTGTTCTGAGTGGAAGGAGCAGAGTCTGCTGCAGTGACTCCTTTTGTGCTCCCAGACCTGCCAACGTTCTCTGGGTTCCCAGGGTGACTTTTCTTCAAGTACAAACACAGATGACTCTTCTATAGAGAAGGCAGAGAAGGTGTAGCCGGGGTCCATCGCAGGGCAGGTGCCTCCTGCTTAGTCATGTGATGCTGCAAACACGTCACCTCCTGATGGGCAGCCAGCACCATCCCCAGAAATGTGATGCAGCCAGGATCTCTGCCCAGGGCTTGGCCAGTGGGCTTGGGCACAGGTGTGCCCTCCAGGAGCCCTGCCTGGAGCCTGGGAGGGAGGATGGAAGATGTTGGTGAGAGGTGGTGACAGCAGAGCCTGCCTGAGGACAGCAGAGGGTGCAGCACAGTCCAGGGACATCGGCCGCAACTCATGTGGAGGCCCCAGCGGGGAGCAGCCAGTCAGGCCCAGGTCCTGGGCAGCCTGCGGATCTAGTCACAGCTCCCAGAGGGTGGGCGACACCATGACAGGAGCTACTGTCCTGATGGCGGTCAGATCTGGGGTGTGTCAGTGGCCTGGTCATGTAGTGTGCTCCGAGAGTTTCTGGGCTTCATGTTTTTTTGGGTCTGATTGGACCCATTCAGTGGCTTCCATGACCCACAGCTGGGAGGAAGCCATCTGGTCCCCTCCCGAGAACCGAGGCCTGAAACTCCCCGGAGTGCAGAGGGAGGGTGTGGGGAAGGACCACTAGGGTTCCCATTGGCAGGGCAGGGGCAGACGCTTCCTTGGGCCACCTTACTTCCTGGCTTGCTGAAGGGCTCCTGGGTGTGGGTCCTAGGTGAAGGCCCTGAAGGCCTCTAGCACAGCTCTGGACAAGCAAAGCAGCGGGCTGTCCTAGGGTCCTGGGGTCCTCGGTCAGGCGTGCATGGTCTCTCCACAGCTCAAAGAAAAGCACAAGCAGAGCGGCGGGAGCGTGGGCGCCCTGGAGGAGCTGGAGAACGCCTTCAGCCTGGCCGAGGAGTCCTGCCCCGGCATCTCGGACAAGCTGATGGTGCACCTGGTGGAGCGAGTGCAGAGGTGAGGGCGGCCCTGCCATGGGGTCGGGGAGAGCATCCCCACCAAGCAGCAGCTGGATGTGGGGGGAGGTCCAGCACTCACTTGTGGGCATGGCTGCGTTTGGCACTACGTGAGTTCACTTCACTCTGGGCAGGGGTGGCATGGCATCCTTTTTCTTGTTTGGATGCAGCTCTCAGGGCCAGGAGCCTTTGGGGCTGGTCACAGTGGGCAGGGCCTTTCCAGTCTAAGTGTCTTAGGGACGTGGCCTCAGTGGCCACATGGCCGTCCTCAGCTGGCATCTCTGCCTCTCCACCTGGTGGCTCCCAGGAGCTGCTCTGACACGCTAGTAGCAAAACATCAGAGCTGCCCTGGGACAGGCAGGACAGATACTGGGTCTTCCATCGCCGACTGGGCTTAGGGTCCAGCCACCACGCCACTGGCAGATGTGCCAAGTCCTGGCGCCCACACACGGGGACCCCTTCCCGGCACCCCTGGGCAGCAGCTCTCGGTGGGTCTGGGCCAGTCAGTGCTGCTCCTGAGACCCTGTGCATTGGAGACACCTTGAGACCCACGTGCTGTGGTGGCTTGTCAGGGCTGCCACTGTAGACTGCACACCCAGGAGGCCGTCAGGAGCCTGGGCACAGAGGTAGATGCACAGCGGTGGGCTCTCTCTCTCTGCAGGTTTTCACACAACAGAAACCACCTGACATCTACCCGCTGAAGCATGCTGCTGTTCAGATAGGGGACAGAAGGTCCTTTGTTTTTGTTCTGAGCTCCGTAAGAACTGTGCTGCCTTGGAAGGTGCCCCATGCTGTGTTGTGCCTGCACAGACACATCAGATCCTGTGGGCCTCACGTGCCAGGTCACCGTCTCCTTCCACCCCTGCATTGTGCTGTCCTGCACGTCAGGGGATGCTGTTCCACGTGCCCACTGCCCCGCTTCTGCTCCTGGCCCAGCAGTAGAGTCCACAGGGGCTCCAGCAGCTGGCATGGCCCTCGTGAGTTACGCCTGGCTCTTTTGCAGACTCACACAGCCCCATGGCTGCTCAGACCAAGGAGCAGAGCAACTATCAGGGCAGCTCTGCCACCTCCTCCTGCAAGGTGGGGAGAGGCAACGGGGCAGCCCCCAGAGGAGTGTCCTGGCCAGTGTCCTCCTGGGGCCCATCATGGCCACAGATTTGCCTTGTGGTGTTGGATCAGGTACTGTGTCTGCTCATAAGTACTTGTGTCATCCAGAATGTTTTGTTTTTTAAGAAAATGGAATTTGTTTCCTTAAATATTGAGGTTAATATGTTAGTTTTCATAGAACACTGAGAGGCCCCTGCCACTTTCAATAAAGACCTGACTTGGAGACATGCAGGTGTGTGGCGGGGCCCGGGCCATGTGGGGCTGCTGTGTCCCTGGTCCTGAATGCTCATCACAGCATGCAGGGACTGCAGCCCAGTCCCCCTTTGGAACTTCCCTGTGACTGATTCCTGGGCTCTGCTTGACCCACTGGAAGAACAGAGCAGGCAGAGGAGTGTGCAGGTGGGTGGGCAGATGCTGTTTTTGTTTATTTTTAATCAAACGTGTGTGAACAAAGCAGTCGCCCATCTACTTCCCATTGGAAGGAATGCTGGACACTAATAAATTAGAGGACCCCACCCTCCCAGGGCACAGGGGGACTTTGGTTTTTGCTTCTCCAGAGGTACACAGGGAACAAGCGTGGCTTCTGCCAGACTCTTGTGTAGCTGTGACCACAGGCCAGGCCCCTGGGGCTGCCAGTTGGTTCACCAGAGGGAAGGTCAGCATGGCTGTGCCACACTTGTCTGAGAGGGTCCTGGCAGTGGGTGTGCAGGGCGCACGGCAGGGCCGGCTTTCCAGTGCTTGCTCTAGGCCAGTCCTCAGCAGGCACCCTGCTCTGGGGAGAGAGGGCAAGGTGTGCCCAGGCTTTGGTCCGATGCCCAGAGCAGTGCTCACGTCCTGTCTGTGTCTTTGAGCCAGGGGCCTGGGGCCTGAGCAGCTCTGAGCTCGAGACCTGCACATTTTTCCCAGGGCCCCAGATAGCTGCCGGCATGCACTAGGTCTTGGGGGGAGATGAAGCCCCTCCAAGATGCCACACGAGGCCCACCCACACTGTCGGTGCCAGTGGGGATCCAATGCCAGTGGCCATAGCCCCTTCCCATCTGTCGAGAAGCCTCAGGACAGTGGCCACCTCTGTGTCCTTCCGTTCTTGGTAGTTGTGTGCAAACCCGGGCAGGTTGTCATTCGTCCTTCTCCCTGACCGTCCCCTCCATCCCTGAGGAGGTGCGGGGGCTGCCCTGCACGATGCTCCCGGCCGAGCTGCTGGCCCCCTCGATCACCTCCATCCACCTAGAGGAGAGGGTGGCCATCAGAGCAGTGAGTGGGCTTGTGCGCAGACACCGTCCCAAGAACAACCCAGGATAAGGGACAGGCAGGACGAAAGAAGGGTTAAAAACCTGGGGCCAGGCACAGTGGCTCACGCCTGTAATCCTAACACTTTAGGAGGCCAAAGCGGGTGGATCACTTGAGGTCAGGAGTTTGAGACCAGCCTGGCCAACATGGTGAAACCCTGTCTCTACTAAAAATACAAAAATTAGCTGGGCGTGGTGGCATATGCATGTAATCTCAGCTACTCGGGAGGCTGAGGCAGGAGAATTGCTTGAACCCTGGAGGCGCAGGTTGCAGTGAGCCAAGATTGCGCCACTGCACTCCAGCCTGGGCTACAGAGGGAGACTCCGTCGCAAAAAAAGAAGAAAAGAAAAGAAAAAATCTGGAGGCACTGCTCAGGCCTTCCTTTCTAGGATCCAGAAAATTTGCCTCCAACACTATGATGAGTGCAAACGGGGCAGCTGAGGAGATACCCATGTTCCTTGGGGCCCCAGTCAGGCCTGGCTAGCTGACCAGGGCCACCTCCTGCAAAATTACCTTTCAAATGTGTACTTGCTTTCAGCCCGGAAGAAGTAGACGTGGGATTTGAACTGGAGCTTGAAAACATAGTCTTTGTGTATGCCATCGGCCTCCCTGGGGACGCTCACGCTGTAGCCCAGCAGTGGGAGGCTGGCCAGTGGGTAGTCATCCTGGAAGACAGCACAGGGACAAAGGTTCCAGGGGCTGGGTTGCAGCAGGGAGGGCCCATTCCTCTGCTACTTGCACCACATGCCACCGGAGCCTACTTCCCTGTTCCCACAGCATGGGGTATGTGGGCAAAGCATGGGAGGACAGAACCCAAATCCAAAAGGGACACAGCTGAGCCGGGCGAGTATCCACGAGCATCACCTGCATCCAACTCCAGTGGAACCCTGCTTGGTACCTGATGAGTTTTGTAGAAGAACAAACAGAAGTTGGTAAAGACGACCCAGAGCTTCTGCCAGCCATGACTGTTCTTGAACTTTCTTAGCAGATATCCTGAAAGCTGGTTCTGTCAAAGGAAAAGCACAGCTGCATGAACCAGGACCCCCAGCCCCATCTGCCTGGGGCCCTGTGGGAGTGGGTTTGCTCCCCACGACTAACCACCTGCAGGGTTGCTCTGGCCAAGGCCTTGATTTCACCTCTGCACTGCTATGGACCACGCATAATAAAGTCAGCGTTCAGTCATCAACCATCCACAACCGTCCAGCAGCAAGAAGGGAGAAGACACCTTAAGAGACAGTGCATTGAGCCAAATCTGGAAGGTTCTTTAAAATGATGGTTGGGGGAGAGGCAAGTAAAGGCATACACAAGATGCCCTACTGCTGCCCCACCCCGAAGTGCGTGGCATCTGCTCTGCCAGGCTGAGTCATGGCTTTGGCGCTGGAGTGGTGGTTTCAGGGCGATGCTCAGGGGCTACACTGTCTGAGATGGGGTGGGTGCGGGCCTGGCTAGGACCCTGCTCAGTTCTCAGGTGTCCTGGGCTGGCCAAAAGCTGGTGGGCCCATGTCAGGGACTTACTGTACCCTGACGTCACCAGGGGAGAAGCTCAGGCTCAGCCCCCTCACCAGGGTGCTGGGGTGGCTCCTGAGCCCCTACCCAGCAGATTGTGGCAGGGGGGGAATTCTGGGGAGACAGCAAGAGGGACAAGAGCTCTGGGTGGAGGAAGAGAGCAGGCTCAGGGAAGGGTGTGGGGACACCAGGTTGAGGAACCTGGCAACCCACCATGGCAGACAGGGCCCATGCAGTGAGATTGGGTGACCACCCTCTATGGCAGGGTGCCAGGCAGAGCCTCGAGCCCTGAGCCCGAAGTGAATGGTTTCGGAGGCGCTGGGAGGGGTGCCGTGGGGGATGTGTTTGGGAGGGCTTTTCTCAGCTCCACCACATTGCAGCTCCAGGCCCCAAGGACACACCCTGCCTGCTGGACTCGTCAGACATCAGACCTGAGACACTCTTTTTCAGAGAGATTTGAGTGGATGAGGGGGACTTTCCATACCAACTTCTACCAAGAGGAGAGTAGGAGGCAGCTCTCTGGGGCCAACCCTGCCTACCGGTACCCTCCTGAGGCCCCCTCCTCAGCAGCCAAGTGCAGAGAAGCCGGGAAGCTTCCAGATGCACTGAGGGGTGCTCAACGAGGTCGTACCTCCACAGCTGCACTGTGGTCCGCCCTGGACACGCTGGTGTTCCGGTACCAGCACACGTGCACTGTGGTGTTGGCCCGGTGCTGGCCATGCCCCTCCAGGGAGCTGCGGGCGCCCCGAGCGTCATCTTCTGACTCCTGCTCCAGAGATGCCTCATTTGGGGATCCTGGGGAAAAGTCAGCAGTGTCTACCCACTGCGGCCTTTGCTTACCAGATATTTCTAACCCTTGGGCTCCTCTGGGGTCGCCCTGGGAAATGGGGAGCCCTTGATGCAGAACAGCTGCTGGCAGAGAGCAAAACCACACACAGGTGCTTCTGCCACAGCAGCCCAATTAATCCCTCCTCCCACCCGGGCATGAGGCGTAGCCTGGAACGTTCCTTGTGGAAGGAAGGGGCTTGTGTGGGAGCTTAGCGGGCCAGTAGTGACTAAGGAAAACAATTTCCATAAAAAGCCTCTTTAGGTGTAGAGGGGTCTCCTGGGAGGTCGTGGCCAGCACTCACTGGGGGGACAAGTGTGCACAGTGCTGCCTGGCTGTGCAGGGGCTGTGTCACCGCCACTCTTGGCTGCTTGGATGGCGGAGTTCAGGTCCAGCATCCACTTCTCCTTCTCCAGCCGAGTGCTGCGGGGAGGAAGGGGAGGCTCAGGGGCTCTGCTCTCCTTGGTGTGGGGCCCCAGCTCTCAGGGCACCAGTTCTCCCACTTTCTGCTCTGTCCCGCTTGGTGGGTCGAGAGCACTGTGGGAAATGTGTCCCCTCCAGTGAGAAGAGCAGGGAGGAGAACTGAGAGGGCCCTGCATCAGCCTGACCCCAGCGTGCTGTGACAGGGTTGGGGAGGTGGGGCAGGGCCCCGGTGCTGGAACAGGGTGTCTGCAGAGGCGTCTGTTCCTGAAACAACATTCATGCAAGGTGGGCCCCGGTTCCTCATTAAGTGGACATTTCCTGGTGGGAGGTGAGTGCCCTGTGCTCTCTGATGCTGGCCAGGGCACTGCAGAGTCACAGCTGAGACTCCTCACAGCACAGTGTGGTGCTGGTGACCACGCAGGGTTTCCTGCATCCTGGCCACCAAACGAGCTCAGTGTCATTCTTGTGTTGATCTGATTTGGGGAGGAGGGAGCTGTTTCCACTTGCTTCTGTCTCATGCAAGTCGGTACCTCACTGGGACTGGGAGGCAGGGTTCTGCTGGGCTGGGTGTGGCCGCCCTGCTGGGGTTTTGACCACTAGCTGCTGGCACTTCTTGATGTGAGGGTTGGGAAGCGTGTGCGCCCTGGGAGACCCCAGGAACCCACTCACTCACCCACCCTGTATTTGGAGGCACTGTGAACCGAAGGGCAGAGGGAGCAGCTCCACAGCACTGGGGCCTGCCACTTGTAGGGGGTTCTCAGGGTCGGCAAGCAGCCCAGCCCTTACAAGGGCGAGGCTGCTCCTTTGGTTGCATAACTTGGAAACAGAGCTCAGAATCAAAGGGGGCACAAAGCCGTGAGGCTCCATGACCTCTCAGAGGACTCAGAGGCTCACGGGAAGGAAGTCCCCACCCCTCCATCCAGGGCTACTCAGGATGGAGATGTGGAAGACCCTTACCTGGCTGCCACCACGATTGTTTTCTGAGCTGCATAGATGGTGAAGCAGTGTGGAACAGACCACTCGTTTTCACTTTCTTCCACCTGCAGATGGGAGAAAAGGTCCAAGTCTTGTGACCAGGAAGGAACTGACAGCCCAAGCCTGAGCATGGCACAAGGTGACGCTGGCAATGCTAGGTGGGGCTTGTCCCGAGCTGTCTAAGTGCACACAGACTCTACAAGAGGCAAAGGAGGACACTGGCATCCCTGCGCCATGGCAGCTGCACCCCAGGGGGTGAGCCATGGGCCAGAGGGCACCCAACTACTCACCGGGGGGTCCAGTACTATTAGCTGAAAATCAAGCAAAGGAAAAAATGTTGAGCATTGTCATTATCAAAAAGGGAGTTAGACAATTCATTTATGAGCCAAAGATCAAAAGCTAAAAGAGTTAGATTCAAAGAAAACCCATTGGGGATTAATTTCAGTTATAAGTGGTTGGATGAAATGATTCCAAAATAAAATATGACCAAATCCAATCTAAAAGCACATACAAGGAATTTTCCCATGACCAAGTAAAGTTGTTTTGGGAATGCCAGGATGGTTTAGCATTAGAAAGCTGACAACATTCATCCTATCAGAAGTCAAAGAGAAAAAGGGCGATCAATTCTCTACATGCTGAAAATGACTTTGCCAAAATCCAAGGTGTTATTTCTGATAATACTTCTTAGAAACAGAAGGAAAGTGTGCTAATGTGATAAAGATGATCTTTTCAAGCTAAAAGCCATCATCCTTCCCTGTGCTAATGTGATAAAGATGATCTTTTCAAGCTAAGAGCCATCATCCTTCCCTTAACAGTCAAACAAAGGCCAGTTCTCTGTCCCCAGGACCAGCCAGTTACCAACAACTCCACAAAATGGACAGCTTCCCTGTGCAGAGCCTGGTACACCAACCAAGCCTCTCACTGGACATAAAAAATCTGACTCAACATAAGCAAGGGCAGGCAAAACACTGTCCAGATAGTCTTCCCCTAAGTTAACACCTACTTTTAATGCAATTTCAACTGAAATCTCTATGATGTTTTTGGAAAGAATTTGTCCAATGACTTAAAAGATTACTAGGAAGAAGTAAAAATGCTTGAGAATAGCAAATAACGTTTTTTTTAAAGGAGGCAGAATAAGGGATTGAATGTGTTCACCCAAACAGTGACCATCTCATATGACACCACTAATTAGAGTGGGCTGTGCTGGGCAGACAGTAATGGAGGAGAATGCCCAAAAAGAACTTGAGTGCAAAGACAAAAGCTTCCATTTGATAAAAGAGACTTTGAGATCAGTGAGAAAATGAAGGATTCCACAAATAATGGGGAGAAATGTTACATCCTAATCTAGTATCTACCAAGACAAATTCTAGGCAGATTAATTGAGAAAAATGAAACCACAAAAAGGTGCCAATATAATACTGACATGGGGAAGAGCTTCCTGAGCCCATACAAAGGATAGAAATCCTCAAGGAAAAGAGCCAAAGCTGACCCTGACAGGTCCTGCTTCCTCAACTTGATGATGGTGTGAAAGTGATAAGCATTCAGTAGAAACTGAACTTCAAGTGGCCATACCACCGTTCTGTTTTTTTTGTGTTAGATGATTTTACCCAACTGTAAGATAATGTATGTTCTGAGCACATTTAGAGTAGGCTAGGCTAAGCTGTGATATCAAATAGGTTAAATGTATTAAATGCGTTTTCTTTTCTTTTCTTTTTGAGATGGAGTCTTGCTGTGTCCCCCAGGCTGGAGTGCAGTGGCGTGATCTTGGCTCACTGCAACCCCCGCCTCCCAGGTTCAAGCGATTCTTGTGCTTCAGCCTCCCAAGTAGCTGGGACTACAGGTGCCTGCCACCACGCTCAGCAATTTTTTGTATTTTTAGTAGAGACGAGGTTTCACTATGTTGGGCAGGCTGGTCTCAAACTCCTGACCTCAGGTGATCCATCCACATTTGCCTCCCAAAGTGCTGGGATTACAGGTATGAGCCACTGTGCCCTGTTAAATGCATTTCTGACTATGATATTTTCCTCTTATAATGGGTTTATTAGGGCATAGCCCCATCATAAGTTGAGGAGTGTCTGTAGACATAAATGTTTCAATTCACTCCTTCAACAAGCATTTGCTGGGGTCCCTGTATGTGCCAGATGCCATTCTAGAGTAAGAGAAACACAACCGATCAAGATGGAGTTTAAATTTTACAAGGTAAAACCAAATTGCTGGCAAAGTAAAAAGGCAATTTACTAGCTGGGAAAATAATTTGTGACTTAACAGGGTTGGTGAGCATTTTCACCATATAAAGATTTCACAAATGTGTACAGAAAACTCTCAGACCAATGGAGATCAGAGTGACCAGCATGCTGAGTGATTCCCAAGAGGAAAAGCACGGAATGGCAGGACACAGGGACCAGCTGGCCTCACTGACAGTCCACAGGAATGCAAAGTGAAATGACGGGGCTGCTCACCTCACCCAGCTGGGAAGAGTAAGAAAGATGGGTGCCCAGCACTTTCCACGGCAGAGGGAAAGATGCACGTTTAGACCTAGCTCCTGCAGGTGGGCAGGTCAGCTGGCGCAGGTGCCAACAGCAATTTAGCAGGAGCGCCCAAAGCCGTAAACACCTTTGCTCAGACAAACCTACATTCTGGAATTGATGAAGGACATGATTAAGGATGTGCAGAGAGACAGAAACCCAACAGTGTTACAGTTCTCAACAACCAGCCATAGCCAGGCATGAACTGGGGCTGCCGTGAAAGGAAAGAAAACCAGTGCCCTGAGAAGACAGCCTGTGGGCGATGGCGACTGTGCTGCAGATACCTGCAGCCATCACTGCTGAGTGCTACAATAATGAAGGGGTTTTTTTGTTTTGTTTTGTTTTTTGTTTTTTTTTGAGACGGGGTCTCACTCTGTCCCTGAGGCTGGAGTGATCATGGCTCACTGCAGCCTGGACCTCTTGGGCTTAAGCAATTCTCCCACCTCAGCCTCCCAAGTAGCTGGGACTACAGGCACATGCCACTATGCCCAGCTAATTTAACAAAAAATTTTAGAGATGGGATTTCACCATGTTCCCCAGGCTGGTTTCAAACTCTCAGCTTCAAGCAATCCTATTGTCTTGACTTCCTAAAGTGTTGGCATTACAGGCGTGAGCCACTGCGCCTGGCCAGTGATGAGTGATTTCTATCTTATACTTCCAATTATTTTTTTCTAAAATAAAGGTGTAATTTGTAAAGCACACTTTAAAACACATGGGGTCTGCTTCCAGTAGTGGCAGATGAGCTAATTCAAACTGACTTCCTCTTGCTGAGAGCCTGAAAAATGGAATTACATTGTACAAACACCTGTCTGAGGGTTTTGGTGCTCACTGTCAGGAGGAAGCAGTGCAGAGGGATGGGAGTGGACAAGACCCTTGAAGAAAGAACAGGGAAGAGAGGACCCCAGGGAGGGAGGACCCCAGGGAGAGAGGACCTCAGGGAAGGAGGACCCTACTTGGGGAGGGCCCCGGGGGAGGATCCCAGGGAGGGAGGACCCCAGGGAGTAAGGGAGGACCCCAGGAAGGGAAGATCCTAGGGAAGGAGGACCCCAGGGAGGGAGGACTCCAGGGAGGGAAGACCATAGGGAGGGAGGACCCCAGGAAGGGAAGATCCTAGGGAGGGAAGATCCCAGAGATGGGACGATCCCAGAAAGAGAAGATCCCAGGGAGGGAGGGAGGACTCTAGGGAGGAAAGAGCTCAGGGAGAGAAGGTCACAGGGCATGAGGGAGGACCTCAGGGAAGAAGGGAGGACCTGAGGAAGTGAATATCCCAGGGAGGGAGGGAGGACTCCAGGGGGGGAATATACTAGGAAAGGAGGACCCCAGGAAAGGAAGATCACAGAGAGGGAAGACCACAGGGAGTGAGGAAAGACCTCCGGGAGGGAGAGAGGACCCCAGGGAGGGAAGATCACTGAAAGGGAGGACCACAAGGAGGGAGGGAGGACCACCTCCAACATTGTAGTCACCAAGGCAAATAAGCCAAGAGGGATAGGGCAGAGCTGAGGATTAGAGCCCCTGTCCATGGAGCCCTGAGCAGGAGGCCTGGCAGGGCCATGGGAGAGACAGTCACTGTGATGAGGTGTCCTGGACTGATGGCACATCCTTATGGCAAGTCCTGGACTTGGCTACCTGTCTGTACCATTCCAGGCCTAGTACGGGACACACTCAGGGCAAGTGGACAGAGCCTCTAGAGCTGCAAGAAATTCTCCCCATGACCCGAGAACAATATTTCCATCGACCACAAAAAGCACTAACCCCAAAGGACAAGGTTGATAAACTGGATCATGCTAAAATGAGGAATCTCTGCTCCGGTCCCAGGCATGTGGCTGCATGGGATATAGGGCTGGTGTAGATGTCACACAGGTGGCACAGCCTGAGGAAGACACTGCTGCAGAGGCTGACTCTGAGCTTGCAGGGAGCAGGCCTTGTCCTGCCAGGTGCTGACAGAGACCAAAGGCTGAGTCCAAGTTTCCCTGGAAGGGAACCAGGGGCTGGAGACAGGGCAGTTTGAGCATCAACAAGAACAATGACCACGAGGGTCAGAAATAACCAACAAGAAATGCCCAGCAGGTGCTCCCCATGCGGCCAGACACTTGGCGGGTGCTGTCGGCCTGGCTGGGTTAGGGCAGACACTCGGCGGGTGCTGTCAGCCTGGCTGGGTTAGGGCTTGCCTCTGCAAGAGAGGGGTGGGTGGGGCACAGCCCAGCACCACGTGGAAAACCAGGCAGGGTACAAGGGGACTCACCAGCATGCCTCGGAGGGGGAGGAGGCCCCGGATCCGGAAGTGGCTGGTCCCTGTGACTCCTTTGCTTGTATACAGCAACATGTCTGAGAACTGAGAGGCAGCAAGTTTTACATCCATGAACTTCACAAAACAGTGTCTTAATAGACCAACCTAGACTCTGGCTGCTTATCATGTAGACATCAGATCTATTCAGCCTTGCTAGAGATTTTTGGCAAAAATGGGACTTTTATTCATTCATTTGGCCATGTTTGACCAAGGGCAGGAGTGGCTGCAGGAGCCAGTGGATCTGCTGGGTTGACTCCCAGCCAGCCTGGCTGAGAAGCTGGAGGCAGTAAGGAATTCTGGCTGGCGCTGAGTCAGTCACCTCCTCATCCACATGGCTCAGGCTGGAACCCACTAACTGGTGGGAAGGAGGACATGCTGGGAGGGGCTTCTGGGCCAGCAGTGAGATTGTCCCGACTGGCCATTGGGCCAACAGTAGCACCTTCCTGCAGCCACATGTATGTGGACTTTCCAATCTTTTGGCTTCTGTTTGTCCCACAGTCAGGTGCCCAGAACCTGAAAGGAGGAAGGAGGCTGGCCCCGGGGTAAGCAGAGAAGCTGTTTTCTGCTGCTTTCCACTCGGTGACTCTCCCCTGGCCCCATCTGACTCCACCGCTACCCACCTGGACCAAAGCCTGCAGGTGCTGAACTACAGAGGCCAAGGGGCTGCTGCTGCACGTCGTGTCCCTAACAGAACTGCGGCCCATCTCCTCAGAGGGAAGCACAGCTGGGGTGGGGAGAGAGCCTACCAGAAAGAACATCCTCTGCTGCAGGCCCTTCTTGGTGAGCTTGTGAAGGCAGCCCTCACGGATGAACTCCTGAAAAAGACAGAGACAGAGTCCCCTTTGACCTGGCTGAGAGCAGCTGGCTGGGCTGAGGGTCAGGGATGGCCTTGAGGCCACTTGTGCTCCTCTGGCACCTCCCAATGGGGCTCCTCTACCCTAAGCAGCACCCTTGGTCACCAGGTGCTGTCTCGGTGCCAACAAATGCAGTCCCCAAATTATCTACTGAGCATCTGCCCTGGGCTAGGAGCCCTCGATCCCTGACACAACCAAGAGGTAAAGCCCAGGATATTGTTCTTGCTGAGGAGAAGCTTCTGGAAGTTTCGGCCACAAGGATGTCATTTGAGATCAGCTTTGAAAAACTGGACAGGAGCAGGTTTGAGAATGGGAGGAAGATCGGAGGTTCCTCCTAGGTATTCGAATTAGCCCCCACCCCCCACCCCCAGGCTTCAAAAGAAAAAAGAATCCTGCCAGTGTCCGACATCTGTGCAGACAGGCTAAGTGACAGTCCTGGGAGCCCCTCAAGTCCCTAACCTGGGCTTCTCTGGAGCCCTCCCACCATCTGTTTCTTTCAGACAAACAGGAGGAGGAGCAGGTACCTGGAGAATGTGCCAGGGGCCCACCATGTGAGCAGCCCCAACATACTGTGTGAAGGCGCAAGGAGGAACACATGACACACATAATCCTCACGGCAGGATGGAAAACCAGCCGAACAGAGACGTCCACCCCACACAATGAGGAAGGCAGTCACATGGATGTGTCTGCAAGACTGGATGGGGCCGGTAACTAAGCTTGCGGCTCTCACTCCAAACCTGCCTCCCAGCCTTGCTTTGAGAGGCCACAAGGACATAACAGGGAGCCCTGGAGACCCCATGCTGAGGTCCCTGTGAGCTGCTGGCAGCTGCTTGGCCCCGGAAGTGGCAGTTCCTTCCAGCCACAGGCAGCATCATCACCCCTGGGGACCCCAGCACTGGCTGAGCAGCAGCGCCTCTCCAGAGCCCCTCCCAGGCTGTGCGTTGCAGATCCACAGGGCTCCTTCTCCTCTGTGCACCTGCCCCACTGCCAGCTGTAAGCCTCACCGGCATGGGCCTCTGACCAAGCTGTCGGGTTTGTTCCCAGCCCTAGGGTGGTACCTGTGGCTCACGGTTCTGCCACCTCCCTGACACTTCACAGTTCTTTTTACGCTTCAGCACCTCATCAACTTTATGCCTGGTTAAGAATCCTTGCTATTACATCTTCTGCTCAAATAATTGGCATGGTTTCTGTCTCTTGACTGACACACATATTTAACTCAGAAAGACAAGAAATCCTGAGCTATAGAGACATGACTTTAGAGATTTTGGTTAATAATAACAAATTATTATTTGAACTTGCACAGCATCTACTTCATGCTGGGACCAGGGCTGAGCAGCTGACGTAGATTCCCTGTTGATCCTCAAGACCTCCTGCCTCAGAGACGGGACACAGCCTGCCCAGGCCACACGGGAGAAGTGGAGAGACTGAGCTTCACACTTGGCCACAGTCCTATGAGCTGCTCTCATCTGACGCTTTAGTGACAGTTCCCTGGGCTACCATCTGTAAGACCGGGCACAGAGATGACTAGGAGAAATACGGTAACACGAGCCCTGCTTCCAGGAGTTCCCGGCCAGCAGTGACAGCTGAAAGCTTGCAGCCAAGGAGAGAAACAGAGCGGTCCCAGCACCCAGCAGAGTGCAGACTTCCCAAGCAGGGAAGGGCCCTGCATATTCCAGGATGATTCATTTCTCCAAGTGTGCAGGTCCACACTTTCCATACCTTCTTCTAACAGAGCTAACACAGACCATGATTCATATACATCCTTCTATGCACATGTGTGTGCTGAGATAGGAAACACCTCCATGTAATTTCTAATTTTTTTATGTTGAGAGTATGGAGTCCAAAGCAAAAAGCACTGGTGACAGAAACTTACCAGCTCAACATAGACCACAGAATCAAGAGTCCAGAAATAAATCCATACGTCCACAGTCCATTGATTTTTTTTTTTTTTATTTTTATTTTTTGAGCTAGGGTCTTGCTCTGTCATCCAGGCTGGAGTGCAGCAGCACAATCACGGCTCTCTCTAGCCTTGACGTCCTGGGTTCAAGCAATCTACTTGCCTTAGCCTCCTGGGTAGCTGGGGCCACAGGTGCATACCTCCATGCCAGGCAAATTTTTTTTTTCTTTTTTTTTGGTAGAGACAGAATATCACTGTGTTGCCCAGGCTAGTCTCAATCTCCTGGTTTCAAGTGATCCTTCTGCCTTGGCCTCCCAAAGTGCTGAAATTACAGGCTTGAGCCACTATGCCCAGCCCCCACTGATCTTCTAAAAGGGTGACAAGACAGACAATTCAATAAATGGTGCCGGGAAAATGCGACATCCACAGGCAGAAGAGTGAAACTGGGCCCCACCTTCCACTGTGCACAACAGTTAACCAAGAACAGAGCAGAGATCCAAAGGCAACAGGTAAAACACAAAACTCTTAGAAGAAAGACACAGAGGGGTGAGTCTTCATACCCTGGATTAGGTTTTCTTTTTTTTTTTTTTTCATAAATACGCAATTTTATTTGCTATTTTTAGAGAAAACTTAGGCATTAAACTGTAAGCTGATAAAATATCATACCTAAAAAAGTATAAAAGTATAAATATCCCCTTAGAATAAATTTTAGTGAATTAAGTCTTAATATCTTTAAATTTCCAAAACCACAAGCCTATCTATTATATCAAGGCCAAAAATCAAACAATGCCAAGCAGCCAGTAGCTCCCCAGAGAGTATATTCCAGGGGCCCACAGTGGCTGCCTTCCTCTCTCGATCTCTGGGGAGGACAGAGTCATCCTGAGGCTAAGTCTGCCCTCTAGAAAGGCTTTTATAAATTGTCAAACCCAATCATTTAACAGCATACAAGAGACCTTACAAAAAGGAGATGGTGAGTCCTAATGCTGGAGAACTTGGTTAATCAGGTTACTAGCAAAGAGACGATGAGGTGTGGCCAGGAGTCTCCGGAAGCATTAGAAACCAGTGTCAGAGCCTCTGGCCTGCATGCAGGCAGCTGGTGGTGTTTGCACAGTGCCCCTTGGGAAGCTGGAGTGCCAGAAACAGAGCTTGGACGCTTTGCTGCACACCAGGTCCCCACAACCAGCTGAGAAAGGTCTGTTTTCAAAGCATGTGGGCAGTGGTTTCTCAAGAAATCCCAGCAGCTCCCACGTCATGCTGGGCAGAACCCATGCAGGTTGACTGAAGTCCCAAACATCCCAGAAAGAGACGGAAGGCTGTATAGTTATACCAAGAAAACGAGAGAGCAGTGAGAGAAAGGCATTTGTGATGCTCCATAAACATCCCGAATTTTCACCGTGACCCAGACCTTCAGCTCCAGAAGCCAGCAGACAGGCCTCCAGCCCAACTTCTATGCCAGGTGCAACAAGGCTCTATGGGCATCAGCTCCCCCATGGACCCGCAGCGTGGGGGGCCAGACAGTGCTGCCATCTCACGCTAACAGGTTAACAGATGTCTCAACGCAGCAAGCCTTGTGGGCATTTCCAGAGCAGAAACACTGGGGAGTCTATCCACACTGAGAAGGGGCACAGAGTTCTCTCACCTGGAAAATGCCCCAGCCAAACGGGGTCATGGTCTGTGTCGGAAGGAGGCCCGGCTTCCAAATAGCGCCGGCAAGTAGTGAGGATGCAGAAGCCGCCTTTGTCAGGAGCTCTGTGAGGTTCAGAGCAACCAGTGACCCCACCTGAGAGGCAGAGCAGACTCCCGACAGACCAGAGGCCACGACATGCTGGACGCTGACGAGGCCATAGCTGCTTCCTGCAGCAAAGGCCAGGCTGCCTTCACAGACTATGTGTAGCACCAAGAATACCGTCCTTTACATGACCTTCAGGGATTCAGTGGAATGACTGGGAGCATCTGCCTGCCTCTGGCCCCCCAAGAGACAGTGCCCACCCTGCCACTGTGCTCCTCCCCTTGGGGACACCTGGCCTTGGACAGCTGGGCCTGTCTCTCACTGCCCACCTCAGAGGCAAAAAAGGATTCCCACCCAGATATCTAGAAAAATGATCAAAAGCAGGTTCCTTCTACCAGCCAAGCTTCCTGGACACGGCAGTTCATCGCATCTTGGGAAAGTAAATCAGTTTTTCAGCTTCAATACTGTGTCCCTCACATCCTTGAACCTCATCTTGCAAAAGCCTGGCCTTCTTGCTGGGCTTGCTGGCCATACTGTATGGGGTGTTGCGAAGCTCCCTGGACACCACAGGGGAACTTGGCCTGGTCTGCATGTCCATAGTTATAAGAGGAGCCAAAGCTGCCCAGTTGTTCAAACTTCAGCTGTCAGACGTGCGGGGCACCACCTGTGTGAGCTCCTCTGGGCACTGAAGCACACAGGACACATGCTTCATGGGCACCTGTGAGGTTTTGCTCTCTTGTTCTCTAATTTTGTCCTTTACAAGTTTTATTAATGAGGTGATATTGTAAAATTCTGCTTTTTCCAACACTCCTTCCTCTGCAACGTCTTTGTTAATCACCAGCTTGCCATGTCTCAGGTGGTTCAGTGCAGGCCCAGAATAGGTGGGGTCTTTGTCTATTAAATGAGCAAAGATTTCATCCTTGTCGGGGTTAGTCTGGCACATGCAGTACAGGAAGGATTTCAGGTCCTGGCATAGCATCTGCCGGGTGCTGGGCCAGGGTGCTCTGAGTTCTGCAGTGCAGCCGCACAGGCCACTCCCTCCAGCCCCACCCTGAGGCGGCCCCAGGCTGGTGGCGGCACTTCTAGTAATTCCTTTTTTCCTGAGACAGGGTCTCACTGTATTGGTCAGGCTAAATTGCAGTGGCGGGATCATAACTCACTGCAACCTTGAACTCCTGGGCTCAAGCAATGCTCCTACCTCAGCCTCCAGAGTAGCTAGGACTACAGGTGTACACCACCCCACTTGGCTGACAATAGTTTCTTAGAGATGACATCTGAGACACAAACAACGAAAAAAATAGATAAAACCTTTCATGTTAAAAATGATACCATCAAGAAAGTGAAAAGACAACCTATACAATGGGAGAAAATATTTGCAAATCATAGTCTGATAAAGAGTTACTATTCAGAATATATAAAGAACTCTTAAAACTCAACAGGGCTTATCGCAGCCTCCACCTCCTCAACTCAAGCAATCCTCCTATCTCAGTCTCCTGAGTAGCTGGGACCCACAGGTATGCACAACCACACCTGGCAATTTTTTAAAAATATCCTCATAGAAACAGGGTTTCCTTGTGTTGCTGAGTCTGGTCTTGAACTCCTGGGCTCAAGCGATCTTCCTATCTTAGCCTCCCAAAGTGTTGGAATTACAGGCATAAGCCACCATGCCTGGCTGAAATTATACATTTTAAAAGGGTGACTTTTGTGTTATTTCTTAATTAAAAAAAACGAAGTAACTCAAAAAACGTTCCAGAGCAAGGTCACTCACCCTGCCAGGAGCAATGAGGTTCTCCACGCCCACCAGGTCCCGCTGTAGCTCCGTCAGCTTCTGTAGGTTCTCCAGCCGAATGAGAATCTGCTGCAGTGTGGTGGTCACCTCTGTGATGGCCTTCAGGGCATCTGTGTGGAGAGACCCCTCAGTACAGGTGCCCAGGCAGTGGTGTGCACAGCATCCTCCACCCACCACCTTGTGACAGGAACCAGCATTCTAAAAGGCAGTTTTAATAAGAAGCACATCCTATTTGACTCCTTACAGAGCAGTCCCCAGCCTTTTTGGTACCAGGGATGGGTTTCATGGAAGACAATTTTTCCACAGACTAGGGGCAGTGGGAATGGTTTTGGGATGAAACTGTTCTGGCTCAGATCATCAGGCATTTGTCAGATTCTCACAGGCACATGCAAACTAGATCCCCCACACTCGCAGTTCACAATAGAGTTTGTGCTCCCATGAGAATGGAATGTTGCTGATGTGACAGGAGGAACTCAGGTGATAATGCAAGCCATGGGGAGTGGCTGTAAATACAGAGACGCTTCACTCGCCACCATTCACCTCCTCACCATGAACCTGCTGTGTGGCCTGCTTCCCAACAGGCTACGGACCAGACCGTCACCTGTCCATGATCGGGCGCTGGGACCCCTGCCTTCTAGGACTTCTAGGACTGCTGCCTACTCTGCAGCCACCAGGTGCCCGCTCCCACAGATACCCCTGAGACTTTCAGGTTGTTCAACCCAAACTGTTGGCCAGCCCACATTCTGGCTTAGCAAAGAGGAGGACAGGCTTTGTAAATAACGAGTTAATGTTATGAGTAAGGCAGTATTTGCTCTTAAAGGAAAATGATTTACTGTACTTTAAAGGCTAAATGATTTGCACCTTCAAAGCATTTGTAACTTTCTCATTTAACCAGGAATAGATGCTAATCTTATAGTTCAAGCAAAGAAAAGAGAAAGTTTATAATCTGGACTGGAAACTTTTAAAGACAAAACATAAAATTATGCTAAGAGTGGTCTGCCCAGCTCTGAGCAGGCCACACTGAGAGTGGCGGCATAGCTGGGCCTGCTCTCACCTCTGATGGTGCCTGGAGCACAGTGTTTACATCCTCCTTGCTGGAATCATTCGTGAGACCACCTTCCCCCTTATTTCTTTTTCTCTCTCTCTCTTTCTTTCTTTCTTTTTTTTTTTTTTTTTTTTTTTTTTTTACAGGGTCTCAGTCTGTCGCCAGGCTGGAGTGCAGTGATATAATCTCGGCTCACTGCAACCTCCAATTCCTCACCATCTCGGCTCATTGCAACCTCTGCCTCCTGAGTTCAAGCAATTCTTGTGCCTCAGCCTCTCAAGTGGCTGGGACTGCAGGTGCCCGCCACAACGTCCACCTAATTTTTTGTATTTTTAGTAGAGACAGGGTTTCACCATGTTGGCCAGGCTGGTCTCGAACTCCTGACATCAGATGATCCACTCACCTCGGCCTCCCAAAGTGCTGAGATTACAGGCGTCACCATTACTAGTGCTCAGCCCTAACTCTGGGCAGATTTGTTAGCATGAAGTCACCTGACTGCTCCAGTTCTATCCTTTCCAGTGGGGGTGACAACAGCCCCTCACAGCTTTCAGAGGATCAAGTCATAAAAGAATGAAGTGGAGAGATCGTTATTAACGAAATTGATTGAAAATGAGGAAGAACTTCAGCAAAGCCAGCACAGATCTTGGCAGCTACCCACTCTGTTGCTCTGTGCAAATTTCTAAGCTCATGCCCACATCCCCTGGCTCTCCAAGACTGGGCATCCCTCAAGCCCCAACTTGGGTCTGAGCCCCTCCTTCCGGATACCACACGGGGCAGAGACTCGCCACACCATGCCCATTCGCTGCATGGCTGCTTGAGTCCACTTGAACAGCACTAGTGGCACCCTGCCCTCAAACGCTGCATCCAGAGAATGTAGGGCTGGAAGCTGACTGCCATATGGATGCTGTACTGCATCTGGGTTGCTGGAAGCTTGGGACACATTTTGGACCTGATGGCAGAATAGTGATCCTATACATCACCAGACCCATGCTAACATTCTCCAGAGAACCCACAGAACAGGGTCTCCACAGAGCAGTGTCCCCTGCGAACAGGGTCCCCTCAAAAAAGGATCCCCCTCAGAACAGAAACCCCAGAAAATAGCAACCCCCACAGAACAGGGTCCCCTCAGAACAGAATCCCCCTCAGAACAGGGTCCCTATACAGCAGCATCACCACAGAACAGAGTCCCCTCAGAACAGGGTCACCAGCAGAAAAGGGTCCTCACAGAGCAGAAGCCACACAGAACAGATCCCCTCAAAATGGCATCCACCTCGGAACAGGGTCCTCTCAGAACAGGATCCTATAGAACAGGGTCCCCTACAGAACACAGTCTCCTCCAAATAGCATTCCCCACAGAATAGGGCCCCTTCAGAACAGAATCCCCACAGAACACTTCAGAACAGGGTCTCCACAGAAGAGAATCTCCCTCAGAACAGGGTCCCCTAAAAACAGCATCCTCCTGAGAACAGGGTCCCCTCAGAACAGAATACCCCACAGAACAGAATACCCCACAGAACAGAATCCCCATAGAACAGGGTCCCCACAGAACAGGGTCCCCATAGAAGAGGGTCCTCACAGAACAAGATGTCTAACAGAACAGTGTCCCTGGAGAACAGCATCCCCCTCAGAAAAAGACCCCCTCAGAACAGGGTCCCCTCAGGACAGAGTCCCCTCAAAAGAGCATCCCCCTCAGAACAAGGTTCACCTCAAAACAGGGTCCGCTCAGAACACGATACCCACAGAGCAGCACCCCCCTCAGAACAGCCTCTCCTCAGAACCTGTTCCCCCATGATATTATTACCCCCTTAGAATGAGATCCCCTTGGATAGCGTTCCCTCCAGGATAACATTCCCCTCAGATAAGAGTCCCCTCGGGGTAGTGACCCCCAAGAACAGTGTTCTCTCAGAGCATCCCCTGTGAACAAGGTCTCTTCCTAACAGGGTCCCCTGACAGCAGCATTCGCCTGAGCACAGAGTCCCTACATAGCAGCATCCTCCTAAGAACAGGGTCCCCACAGAATGGAGTCTCCTCAGAGTATGGTCCCCTCAGAGCAGGCTCCCCTCAGTCCAAGACCCCCTCAGAGCACATCCCCATCAGAACAGGACCCCCTGAGAGCAGTGTCCCCTCGTAACTGAGTCCCCTCAGAGCAGGCTCCCCTCAGAGCAGGCTCCCCCTCAGTCCAAGACCCCCTCAGAGCACATCCCCATCAGAACAGGGCCCCCTGAGAGCAGTGTCCCCTCATAACTGAGTCCCCTTAGAGCAGGCTCCCCCCAGCAGCAGGCAGAGCAGATGCGTGATATAACGAATCAATAACATGCACTTAACATCCAGCACCCTTGGAAACGCTCATCAAAATGAAGGATAAACGAAATTGCAAGGCTGGCTTCTGTCAGCCCCAACAATTGTACCCCCTTTTGTCCAAGAGGGTTCCATTCAGGTTCTCAGGAACACCAAGAGGCTGGACATTTGCTCACCAAAGGCCATCTTCCACGAAGGTCCTCCTTGACAAGCATTCCTGTGTCCCACATTTGGGGAGTGGGGCCATGGAGGGAAAGGAGCCTGCACAGTGTCAGCTGAGAATGTTTCATCAACTGGGCTTTCCCTGCTCTCCAGATGGCTGAGGTCTGAAGCAAACCTCGGGCAGCTGATGGTTATCAACGTTCTGTTGAACTGACAGCCTCAAAGCACTTTCACAAACACAGCTCCACAGCGTTTTTCACCAGTTTATACGTTTTACTGAGGAGAAATCTGTCATGTTGTTAGGTACAGGAATCCCTCCAAAGTCCTATGTCCCTCAAGCACATGGGAGACATGACCGGATCCTGGGCCGCCATCCTCCCTCTCCATGGCACGGCTTCCCTGGTCCCCTGGGCCCAGGCCACGCGCAGCTCCAGCACTCTGCCTACCTAACTACTGTGGTATAATGACTGACAACGAGAAACATTTTAAATATGCTGCGGTTATTTCATGTTTTCCTTAAAACGTTTGAAAATATTTTCTATTTTTTTTTAGAGAAAGAGAGAAAAGGAGAAAGAAAGAAACAGCAAAAGAAAGAAAAAAAAGAATGAAAGAGAGAAAGAAAGTGGAAGAGAAAGAGGGAGAGAGAATGGGATTCTTGTTTTATTGCCCAGGCTAGAATGCA
>CAUYQU010101455.1:0-39360 GCA_963574635.1 Cheracebus regulus | reverse complement strand
CAAAAGTAAATGAAGTTTCTGAACAAAAAGGAAATTAGCATTGATTGCAGTTTGAATAAACTGAACAGATTTGGTAGCTCTGATTTATTAAGGTGGCAACTGGTCCTAAACCCATTAACACAGAGCTTTAATTAAAGTGTTGTGACTTTTATGAACAAAAGCAAGAAAAGGAAACTGCCAGAAAAGTATGCTTTCATTTAGATAATGAAAATCAATATAAAAATTGATAGACTAGCACTCTCAAATTAATACCAGGCAATTCAAAGAGATCTAAACATAGAATTAGATTATGATGCACAAAAACTGCATAACTATATAGATATTTCTTTAGCTTTCATATCTGGAATTTAATACTTTGAGCAACAGTGCACAATATCTTGGATAAACACTGCAAAACAAGGATATAATCTACTTACTTAGATAATCAACCCTATTTTTTCATATACCATTTGCCCAATTAATGCAAAGTGGAAAAAATATATATGTCCATGGTTACCTAATATTTTTAGCATAAATGAGTCTATTAACCTGAACCAAGAAAACACAAATCTCCATATTACTGTATCTAAACACAGCAAAATTCTGTTGCAGTTGTGTTTCATAGTCCTCTATCTATGATTCACTCTACAATAAAGATCATTAGACAAACAAGAATGCCATCTGCTTTAATTCTCTAAGTCAATTCTATTTTATGACTCAAGTGTTTACAAGACAAATCTAGTTCAGATTAATTAGTTTTATAGGAGAGAAATGTACTCGGCCTGTTACTGTGTTCCATGATGTAATTTTTAATGAATTAATCACTCATTTAAACGTCATTGCCTCCAACCTGAATAAAACGACTGAGGCTGTCACTGAGAGTAATTCTGACTGAATTTACAAGTGACCAAGGCAATCCTTCTTAGAAAAACCTATTTTGAATTATCCAGATTAATGAAACCGAAGTGAAGTCAATAGAAGGAATTAAAGATATTACCCAGTAGTATCCAAGCTACTAAAGACCAATGAGCTATTACTTTTGGCTAGAAATCTATTTGTGCCCACATTTTACTTTAATTGTGACTACAATTAACAATACTTCTGTTGCTATTATTTCTATTTGTTCCCACTTTCCTCTTCATTTTCCACTTTATACTCTTCCTCCTCCTGATACGATTGCTGCTCTTCATGTTAGTGTTATTGCTGCTGTTTTTATTACTGCTAGTGTGTATTGTAGCAAAAAAATCATATCTCTATTTGAATAGAGTGTATTGTCCCTTGTGCTATTATTTACTGACAGATTTTTGATTTTTTAAAAATATTGATTGTCTGGTTTTCTTTTTTTTTTTTAATCTTTTTAAACATATACTTTAAGTTCTAGGGCACATGTGCAGAACGTGCGGGTCTGTTACATAGGTATGCAGGTGCCATGGTGGTTTCCTTATCCATCACCCCTTCATCTACATTAGCCATTTCTCCTATTGCTATCCCTTCCCTATGCCCTCACCCCCTATTATATCTCTCCTGGCCCCCCAACATCCTAGCCCCAGAGTGTGATGTTCTCCTCCCTTTGCCCATGTGTTCTCATTGTTCAACACCAACTTATGAGTGAGAACACGTGGTGTTTGGTTTCCTGTTCTTGTACCTGTTTGCTGAGAATGATGGTTTCCAGCTTTATCCGTGTCCCCGCAAAGGACATGAACTTGTTCTTTTTATGGTTGCATAATATTCCATGGTGTATATGTGCCACATTTTCTTTATCCATTCTCATTGATGGATATTTGTGTTGGTTCCAAGTCTTTGCTATTGTGAACAGTGCCATCATAAACATAGGTATGCATGTGTCTTTATAGTAGAATGATTTATAATCCTTTGGGTATATACCCAGTAATGGGATTGCTGGGTTAAATGATATTTCTAGTTCTAGATCCTTGAGGAATTGCCACACTATCTTCCACAATGGTTGAACTAATTGACACTCCAACCAACACTGTAAAGGCGTTCCTATTTCTCCACATCCTATCCAGCATCTGTTGTTGCCTAATTTTTTAATGATCGCCTTTCTAACTGGCTTGAGATGGTATCTCAGTATGGTTTTGATTTGCATTTCTGCAATGACCAGTGGTGATGAGCATTTTTTCATGTTTGTTGGCTGCGTAAACGTCTTCTTTTGAGAAATGTCTGTTCATATCATTTGCCCACTTTTTGATAGGGTTGTTTTTTACATGTAATGTGTTTAAGTTCTTTGTAGATACTTTATTGATATTAAACTGCATTATGCTTATTACCTTTATCCAATATTTGGCAAAATTATATCATTATATTGCATACATCTATTTATCTAGGTTTCTATTACTATTTATCCTTTTACAGCTACTTTAGATGTGTTTGTATTAGATGTAGATAGTGTTACCTTCCCAGGTAAGGAGGCTATTTATGGATTTTAATCTATTTAAGCTTAGTATCATATGATGGGGTCCAACACGATGATAAAAATATTCAGAAATCTGATCCATTTTCCTGTGAAAGAAACATATTACTCATCACTAAAGCATAATTAAATATTACCTAAGTTTTTTTTAGAAGGAAAGTGTTATAAAAAAGAAAAAGTAAGTAACTTCTATGGAGAAATCTCTTTACTGAGAGTTGCCATATAATTTCTTAAGAGGAGAAACAGTTTAATTGAGAATTCTGTTTTGCATGCTTTCATCTTTTAGTTTAGGTAACATTTTATGAAGGAAACTAATTAAACACAATTCAAAGAATTTAATAGGCTTATTCTCATGCAAATTAAAAAAAAATCTATTGGTAGTATAAAAATTAATAGTAACAACTTTGAATTTTAGATTATTATTATTATCGACAATAAGAATGCCAATGAATAGTTTACATTCCCACCAACAGTGTAAAAGTGTTCCCTTTTCACCACATCCAAGCCAACATCTATAATTTTATTAATTTTTTTTTATTATTAAGGACATCCTTGCAGGAGTAAGATGGTGTCACATTGTGGTGCTGATTTGCATTTCCCTAATACTTATTGATGTTGAGCATTTTTTTTGTATGTTAGTTGGCCATTTGTAAACTTCTTTTGAGAATTATCTATTCATGTCCTTAGTCCACATTTCGATAAGACTTTTTTTTCTTGCTGATTTGTTTGAGTTTCTTGCAGATTCTGGATATTAGTCCTTCCTCATTATGTAGATTGTGAAGATTTTCTCCAAATATGTGGGTTGTCTGTTTATACTTCTGAAACTTTTTCATTTAATTGAGTCCCATATATTAATCTTTGCTTTTGCTGCATTTGCTTATCTGTTCTTGGTCATTAATTCTTTGTCTAAGTCAATGTCTAGAAGGGATTTTCTGATATTATCTTTTAGAATTTTTATGTTTTAAGATTTTAGATTTAAGTATTTGATTTACCTGGAAGTGATTTTTGTATAAGGTATCACTATGGAAAACAATGTGGAGATTCCATAAAGAACTAATATTATATCTATCATTTGATCCAGCATTCCCACTACTGGGTATCTGCTCAGAGGAAACAAAGTTTTTCTAGAAAAAAGGTACTTGCATATGCATGTTTATAGTAGCACAATTTACAATTGAAAAACTATGGAACCAACCAACCCAAACACCAATCAATCAATGAGTGGATAAGAAATTTACACACACACACACACATACATGCACCCACACACACACCTGATCGAATACTACTCAGCCATAAAAAGGAACTAAATACTGACATTCACAGAAACCAGTATGGAATTGGAGACAATATTCTAAATGAAGTAACTCAATAATGGAAAATCAAACATTGTATGTTCTCACTCATAAGTGGGAGCTAAGCTACCAGGATGTAAAGAGATAAGAATGATACGATAGACTTTGGAGATTTGGATGAAAGGGCTGGAGGGGGGTGAGGGATAAAAGACTACACATTGGGTACAGCATTTACTGCTCCGGTGATGTGTGTACCAAAATTCTCAGAAATCACCATTAAATAACGTATTCATGTAACCAAACGCCACCTGGTCTCCCAAAACTTGTTGAAATGATGATAATAAAAAGAATGGAGAGAGAAGGAAGCCTGGAGCCAGAAGAAAGTTGGCTGGGGAAGAAAAGATATTGGAGTCTGGCTGGTTAAAACAAAATGCATTGAGAGACTCTAATAAAAGTTTTCATTCATTGTTTAAAAAAATCATGTTATTGATTACCTTGATGTGAGGCTGAGGAAAGTACAGACAGTGCTTAGAAATAGATGTGATTACTAGAAACATTTTAATGCATGAAATGTATGCAAGTTTTTAAGTATTTGTGATATTTAAATGTAAAAAAGCAACAACATAAAACAAATCAAATAAAAGATCATGAAAAAAAAAACAATGCCAGTGACAAAATCAGTGCCATTTTCAAATCTATATTTGGCATCAAATCTGTATTACCAAAATGGCTAATCTCTAAGAATGTTAATTATGTTGCTTCACTTCTTTCTTAAATTTTGACCTCACATTGTAATACTGAGATAACTCAGATGTCTATAACTGAAAAAGTTTACAAATTCTGGACATGGCCTGTCAAACTTTATCTAACATTGTCCTCTCTTATCCTTCCTACATTTTGTCCTAGCTTACTTTCGTTTTGTAAATGTGCTCACATTTTCCTAACTGAAACAAGTTAGGAAATAGATGTAGTATGCCCTGTCTCTTTTAGGCCTCCTCCTTTCTCCATTGAGCTTGATCCATTTTTTTCTTTAGTTTTCACTCTCAATTTATGTGTCAATTTCTTTGAAGAGATTCTTACTGTTTGATCTAGATAAAAGAGTACCTTTCCCTCTTATTGTCTTAAATCCTACTATCATTTTCTTTGAGCACTTAATACAATTAAGAAGTTTTTTTTGTTTCATTTTTTTTCTGATTCTTGTTAATTTTTTGTGTTTGTTTTTGTTTTTCTTAGTTTTTATTATTTATGCCTTACTAGGTGGCTTCATGTCTGCAAGAACTATGTATGCTTTGTTTTGTTGCTGTATTCTGGTTATTAGCACAGTGTCTTCAGTATCATAGACATTTAAAACATCCTTGTGAAATGAATGATTGGATGTATGCCTTAAATGATTAATAGTTTGAGGCGCAGTAACCATGAGGCAGCTTTCTAGCAGTTAATCCTGAAAGCAGATATCTAATGTACTATGTATTTTTCTGGTTCACATTCAGCCCTCAGAGTCTTCTTTGACCTTCAGAGATATTACGTAAAAAGAATATTTGGGGTATCTATTAATCATGAGATTATGCAATAAGTCAAATATAGTAAAACAAACTACAAATTTGGGATAAGGAAAAGTATAAGGAAAAATATACCTGATAGCACCATATCTGAAATCAATCAGGATATGCACAAGTACATTGAAAAACACTTGAATTTCCCATTATAGATGCATGAAATATCAAAGTGTGACCACTTAATAGAAACCACAGATTTCAGCCACTGCTCAACAAAAAGTAGACAGCTTTGTGCATAGTAGAACGTACAACAATGAGCAGATAAGAATTGTTTATTTTACCTTGGTGTTTCGGGGATTTTGTGTTGTGTTTTTCTGTTGTCTTTTTTTTTTAAGTCATGAGATTAAGGATGTTTTATATATATTTGAAGAGAAGAGAATATATTGAAGTGCTGTATTTTCAAGAGGTTAGAGTCATGTAATAAAGAAATTATCATGAGAACATATTCTTACCATGATGATAGTCTCCAACTTGGTTGGATAACCAAATGGAAAATCACTGGATGCCTGACAAGTTACAAATCTATGATCTGTGAAGGATATGTCAGCCTCATGAATTTATAAGGTAAGGATTAAAAGCTGTGGGTTTCCACTTTAATAGAGAATAATTCCTACAAAAAAAATCAGGGTTAGTGGTAGGACACCATATTGGAAAAATACTCAAAATTTCAACATGTAAGTTGGAGATGAAAATATATTTTTTCGTATTATTGAGTAAAAATCATACTACAGGGTTAATAAAATGAATTATGGGCATGTGAAATTTTTGATTTTTATTTAATGTGGAGTACATATTATGTGACAAAACAAAACCATGTATTTTTCATATGTCTATTAAATTTCCCAAAAATAGGGCAATTTGGGAAAACTTTTGAGGAAATCATATTTGTATCAGTTTCCCATTGCTGCTGTAACTCATAGCTTAACACAACATAAATGTATGATCTTATAGATCTGGTGGTCAGAAGTCTTAAAAATGAGTCTACAGGGCTATTTTCCTCTACAGGAGGAACTAGGGAGAATTTGTTTCCTTACCTTTTCCAACTTCTGGAGGTTTCCTTCTTTCTTTCATTTGTGGTTCCTACCTCCACCTTCGAAACTAGCAATTTTGAGCTAGTTAATCTTTTCTTCCCCCTGACATATGCTTCTATGTTCATTCTATCTGACCGTTAGTAAGGATCCTTGTTGTTAAATTAACCTAAATGAGGCTTATATCTGCCTCTATAACTTAAGTCCTTATATAGCCAACTACAATGTAACTCAGGAGTACAACAGCTGAGTTTCAGCAAGTAATTCAGGCAATTACAAACAGCCAACTCATAGCATCATGGCCAAAGAAGGCAAAATCCTAGCTGATCCCAATTAGGGGGTTATTCTGCTTTGCTTCTACAAAAGCTTGCTTGCAGAGATCACTGAACCTCCACTGGTTCCGCTCCTACTCAATTCATGAATGCTTCTGTATTAGTCCATTCTTTCATGGATACAAAGAAATACCTGAGTCTGGGTAATTCATTAAAAAAAGAGGCTTAATTGGCTCATAGTTCTAGAAGCTTTAAAGAAAGCATGGTGCTAGTATCTGCTTCTGGTGAGGACCCCAGGAATCTTACAATTATGGCAAAAGACAAAGGGAGATCAAGAGTCTCACATGATGAGAGAAGGAACAAGAAGGTAGGGAGGAGCCATGAACTTTTTTTTCTTTGTGAACATTTTATAATTTTATTTCATAATTGTTTTTTATTTTACTTTAAGTTCCAGGATACAAGTGCCAAATGTGTAGGGTTGTTACATATGTATACGTGTGCCATGGTGCATGTGGGGTTTAAAGCCACACACTTTTAAAGAACCAGTATCAGGAGAACTCACTTATGACCAAAGGGATGGCACTAAGCCCTTCATAGGGGTGCATCCCCATGATACAGTCACTACCACAAGGCTTTGCCTGCAACATTGGGAATGTCCTTTAGCATGAGATTTAGAGAGAACAAATATCCAAACCATATCAGCTTCTTTGCCCAAATAAACTCTACTAAATTGAATTTGTCTAAAGTTTTTCTTATAACATGTGATTACATGAGGTTCATTTGACCAACCCAGAATAATCTCCCTGTCACAAGATTCTTAATTTTTTCACAAGATCCTTATTTTTAAAGGAAAAACTCTGTTTTAATTTTAACATCATGATTGCATTAGGTCCCTTTGGCTCAACCCAGGATAATCTCCCTATCACAGGATACTTAATTTTACTATATCTGGAAATTCCATTTTACCATGTAAGGTAACATATTCACAGATTATGGAAATCAGAACATGAACATCTTTGTGGGGGTGCTGTTCACCCTACCATAACAATTCAGCTAAAATCAGAAGGAAAGCAAGGAGCCAGTCACATGAAAACTGGAAACCATCCTGTCTTACTCTGGAATCCTTAAGAAACAGATACTTTGTGAAAGGCTTGATGTCAGCCGGCTATTTTGGGGAATGATATGAGAAACTAAAAGTGAGAATACAAAATGATATTTGAGATGATGAAGAAAGCATAATCAATAAAGGTGCTAATAAACAAATTATTAGCATGAGAAACTGGCTCAACCCCACTGGGAATAATTTGTGCAGCAAATCTCAAAATTTTACTAGTGAAATATGGAAATATTAAAAAATATTGATTAAATGTCTAACATTTGTACTCATTATTTTAGGGCTGGTGTTCTAGCATTGAATGAAACAGTGAAAATCTCTAGTCCTCATACAGTTTCCATACTTGATATCTGTATAGTATTTTACTATTAAAAGATAAAACGTATTCATATATCGTGTAGTTTGTCTTCATACATAAAATTTACAATATAAATAATAAATTGAAGTATGAATAATGACATATCAAAGCATATAAAATTTTTGTTTCCCATCTTTCTTTTAAAATATATTCAATATGGGGTGTTTTTCTCTTTTAACTAGATAAAACACCTTCAGACACATAACTTATTTTGTCAGTCTTTTAAATAAAAGTGTTTAAGACTATTTAGATTCTAAATACAGTTTCATTTTTGTATTTAGCATTTCTCTCTATTGTAATTGTCAAACTTCTCCTTATTCAGGGAAATGGCACATAAACTCAGACTATACACGTGTACCAGCTTGGGATGGGCCTTAGCATCTTGCCCCTTTCATAAATAAAGATTTTGGTGGGTTAGAATCACAGTCATCACCACCCCTCTCCCTTCCTCAATACAACTACTTCTCTCATTTTCTGCATGTTACCTATAGTTTATGATCCTCCCAGAGTCTGACAGGAAATAGAAAGGCCAGAGGCTATATGATGAGTACCCCTCCTTACAAAGAATTTAAAATGTTACTTAGATATGTGGGTGCTGTTGTGTTTCATTCCTTTTTGTTTTAACTAATGAAGATAGAGTCCTCATTAGAAAGGATTAGTAAGCTTGCATTCAGGGTCTGTTCATGTCAGAGATAATTCAGCCCTGGTCCTTTAACAGACAGAGCTACACCATGATGCTGCTGTTTACATTTATGAACAAAGGTTAACGAACAATGGTATTTCTCTTGTTCTTTTCAAATAGCTCCCTAGTGAGCCAGTGGTGACACATTACAATCTGAATTTAAACTACTTGAGTTTTGAGAATAGTTACCAAACTAATGTTAACAGCACATCTCAGAAACACAGGTAATATTTTGAGATGGTTTAAGTTGTGAGTTAAAAAAAAATTAAATATAAAACAGAAAACTTGGCCAGGTGCGGTGGCTCATGCCTGTAATCCTAGCACTTTGGGAGGGCTGAGGTGAGTGGATCTTGAGGTCAGGAGTTCAAGACCAGACTGGCCAAAATGGTGAAACCCTGTCTTTACTAAAAAATACAAAAATTAGCTGGGTATGGTGGCTTGTGCCTGTAATCCCAGCTACTTGGGAGGTTGAGGCAGGAGAATTGCTTGAACCAGGACTAGGAAGGTGGAGGTTGCAGTGAACTGAGATCAGGCCATTGTACTCCAGCCTGGGCTTCAGAGCCAGACTCCATCCCCCAAAAAACAAACAAAAAAACTGTAAACTTAGCACAAAAGTGCTAAAAAGAAAGTACTAGCAAAGGTAAAAAGCAAACACTTTCATAGAGTTTAGTGTACATCACTGTTCTAGGTACTTTACATCAAATTTCCTTCACTTAATACATTTTGGCTTAAGTTATGTTATTACCCAATTTAGAAAGTCAGCCTGGTAGGAAGTGGGAGTGTCAGGACTTGAGCTTAAATAGGTTGGTACCAAAGAGTGTACTCTGAATTAAAACATTAAACTGCTTCTTTTCTGTCACTTTGCGAGGATACTATTGAAAATATCAAAATAGTTAAAATGCCCAACTTTAGTTAAGTACAGTGAATACACATTTCTGTTCTTTTAAAACCATGTGAAGAAACACATATGTATTAATTATTATCCAGTATTTATTATGTAGCATTTAAAACTGAAGTACTTTAAAATAAAACTTTTCTATCTCATATATTTTTCATATTAATTTGTCTTAAAAATATATTCCTAAAGGATGTCCGTAGGGATATTTCCATAGATAAAATTTGTCAAAATTTATAAATTGTTCCCATACAAGTAAATACAATTCACCCCATGGATGTCTTTATAACTCAATGTGTATATTGTGTGTGATCTATAATTTTAATGTATTCCCGGAAGCAATAATCTATTTAGTGTATTCTACATGTATAACTCAAACTCTGAGCACATTAGATGTTCAAATTGGCATGAGTAGTGAAGGATAATTCTCAGCACAAATGTTTAATAGGTAAAAATGTAATTTATTTTGTAAAGTCGTTTGATTACGTGAATATCTGAAAAGGGAGACAGTGGCTTTCTTCTAAAGATTTAATGCCATGGGACCATAAACTTTACAATACTTATTTATATTATTACATCATTATTATAACAAAAGTCTAAGTACATATTTTGATGTATTTTTGAATGTGTATCTCTTTTAGAATTATTTAATATGGCAGCAGAATAGCATATTGCTAAATTCAAAAACATCCTGTAACAAGAAAAATACAGTTCTAAATGTCCTTCTCAATAATTTCTATCCATAATATATGCTTCTTTAACTCACTCTTATCACTGGTCTTAACGTTTATTCATCTCTAACTTCACCTAACCCCACATTTAGCTAGACTAGCTTGGTAACCAGCAAGATCAAATCAACTAGGAATTGTGGTCAAAAGAGAACAGAAGAGGAATAAGAAGAGTAATCTCTAGAATTTATTTCTAATCATAAATCATCTTCTCACCCTTTTTTGAATCATCCAGATATCTCTTCAACCATAACCACTAACACAGCAAAAGTAACAATAAAAACTAGACTCTTCATGTATCTACAATTTCCTCTTTCTTCTTTGCCTTTATGGAAAGCTATTCTCTGTTGTAAGGACCTTTGCTTACTAAACCATGAGTCTGTAAACAAAGCTCTTAACAGATTGCACTTATTTCAGTAAAATAACGGCTAAGAGGAATGAAAACTCAGAAGCTACCGTGTGTTAATGCATAAAAGAGAAGATCCGGAGCTTTATAAAATGCCAACCTTGCATATAATTTATTTTAAACATAAAGACATGGATTTTAGACTAATATTTTTTTGGTGGGACAAGACATGTCAGGAGCTGGGAAGATAAATAATTAGTCATAGTGTCTTTGTTTTATGAACTGGAATTTGTCAAGAAGAATTTTCCTCCTGTATGATCAAACTTACTATGTGTTGATATTGGCACTCCTGTTAACAAAAAGTTTTGTAGTTTGATTAGGTCCCATTTGTCTATTTTGGCTTTTGTTAAGTTGTTTCTTTCCCTGATATTTTGGTGGGTACCTTGTGTCATCCAAATATCAGATTAGTAACCTCTTTATATGGCCTTTTCAAGCTGCCCAGCCTGGAGCTGCCACTAATCTCTTGGTCTTAGTTAGCATCCTATTTTGTTGGTGTTCTATGTGGCTTTTTTTTTTGACAGAGTCTTGCTCTGTCACCCAGACTGGAGTGCAGTGACGCAATCTCGGCTCACTGCAATCTTCACCTCCCGAATTCAAGCGATTCTCTGCCTCAGCCTTCCGAGTAGCTGAGACTACAGGCACCTGCCACCACACGCAGCTAATTTTTGTATTTTTAGTAGAAACAGGATTTCACCATATTGGCCTGGTTGGTCTCAAAACTCCTGACCTTGTGATCTGCCCACCTCGGCCTCCCAAAAGGTTGAGATTACAGGTGTGAGCCACCATGCCCAGTTGGCATTTTTTTAAAGTCTGATTTTTTTCTTACTCATCTTTTGTTTGTATAGCTATTGTCTTCTCTCCTTCTACCCTCCCTCCACATACACTAGAAAGTACATTTGTGCAGATCAGAGCCTTTGTCATTTCTTTCTGTATCTCTGATGTCCCCAACAGTAGCTGGATATAGTAGGCGCTAAAGAAATACTGGTTTAAGGAGTAAAGAAATGAAGTTCATCATTCTTTCAGCATCAACCTCACTTGCAGCCCTTGAAGGCAGAAGACCTGACCCATTTCTCCCTACTTGCTGACCGGGCCTTCCCCTTGGCTTTCATTAATCCTCTGAAACCCAGCTGTGTTCTTCATTAAGCTACCATTCCATAAACTCTGATGTAGGTCCCAACACTCTGCCCTATAGCAGCCTCCTTCCTGCAGTCAGAAGACTCCTTCATTCTCAGTTACCTTGCTTTTTGCTTCACAAGAGTTTTTCTGTATCCCTTACATGTTCTACTGGGGCTGAGGGAACCCAGGATAGGGCCTTACTTGGTCTGTCTTCCTTGCCACAATCCTTACTCCTTTGAAGTTTCTGGTGTTTGCAGAGCACATTTTGTGACAATGCCTGCTCTTAGGGATCTAAGTGAGGAGAGAGGGGTATGAGTCTTTTTGCTCTTGAATCCCTACCCTTACCCTATCCTGAAAAAGTGGAGGGAGGAGTTCATTAGCCTTCATCATAGACTCTTACCTTTGGCTCTCTTCAGCTGGTAAACGTTTAAAAGTTTTTACATACTATTATTTAATCTTAAATTTCTTCTCTACCTCACCTTCATTCCTTGGAGGCAGGGGTCCATTCTTTGTACTTTTTCTTCTCATCCCCAGTATATCTACCTTTATGCTATTTTTAAAAATGCAAAGTCATTTTTGATACACAGAAACTTAATTCCTTAAGTATTGACTGTGCTTATAATCTCATTCCTTTGAATTCACAGCAGTTATTATTTCTGTCATATATTTCAGTTCAGTACAACCTTGTATATCTTAACCTTTATTATAATTTTACATCCTGTCCTTGTACTGTGCATGTGAAATATTTTATGGCCCTAATAACAGCGGAGGCTTCTTGAGCCCATGTGCTCATCTTACAGGAACGAGCCTGCTTTATATTTTAGGGTGTTCTAGAAAATTGCTTTCTTGAGCAAAAAGGAGAAAGTTTATCATGTCCTCATTTAGTCCCATTTTGTTCTCATGATTTTAAGTTGAAAGCTCAGAATCATCTCTACTCTCATCACTAGGTGGCACTTGTGAATCACAAATAGTCAAATTTTTATGACAAACATATGATTCACAAATATAGATAATGTTTGGAATCCCTGCATGGACATTCCTCAGAATAGACAAATGAAACAAGGGGATTCCTAGTAAGTATCAGTTGCTGTGATATATTTATATAATACATGGTTGAAGAATAAATTACTTCATGATCATTTATTATTTAATAATAATATCAATAGATAGTCTGGTCTCTATGCATATCTTCTTAGACTAACGTTGACAGTAAGTTGAAATTTTTTAGGACCTGCTTGCTATTCATCTTAGTTTATTGTGAGAGAAATGACTACTACAGGTCAGGTGCAGTGGCTCATGCCTATAATCCCAGTGCTTCGGAAGGCTGAGGCAGGAGGATTACTTGAGTTCAGGGATTCAGGACCAGCCTGGGCAACATAGTGGGGTCCCATCTCTACCCTCCCCCATTAAAAAAAAGAAAGAAAAGAAATGAATACTACAGCCCTTTATACGGATTCATACCCAATTCCAAGCACTTACTGTTCTTTGAAATATTTGAGGAAGTACCTGGAAGTACCTCGTTAACTTAACGAACCCTATAGATATTCAAAACGGAAAACGTCAGCACCTCCATTTTTCAGCACCTCCATTTTACTGTTGAGAAAACAAACCCAAACTTGTCTACCATTAAGAGCTAATAGGTAGATAGAGCCCTACATTCAAACTCAAGTATTTCAGAGCCTGGGTGTGCTCTTTCATTTATTCTAATGGTACCAGGTAGCCAATATCTTCTATTGACAATAAAGTAACTGAATGGCAAGTACAAAATGTCTGATGAGAGTTGTGAAGGAGAACGAGAACCTAAATCACAGAACACTGAGTGCCCAGGGCTAAGAGAAGTAAAATGGAATGTCAACAAAAGAAAGACTACTAGAGATGTTGGCCTACTTTGCAATTTTGCCTAGAGGCAGCTCCATTTCCTTTAAGTCAGTGATGAACAGAAGCTGAATATAGAGTATGTTCATTATTACACGCTTTAGGCTTCAAATCCTGACTTCTCTGAATATTTTCTGACCATCTGATCTTGGGCAAGTTACAACCATGTGACTCCATTTGCCTCCCTTTTAAATAGAAGAGAGATAAATGTGTTAATGCGTGAAAAGCACATAGAATAGTACTATGTACATAGTAAACATTCAATAAATGTTAACCATTTGAGTGGCTTTAGATCTTGAACAATATGATACATGTTCATTCTGCCTTATGTGATTCATGTAGTGGAATTTAAGCTATGCCTAGAGTGGCCATTCACATCCCAGTTTACAACTGCTGTCCTAATATTATTATTAATGCTCCCTTTTTACTCTACAAAGTGCCCACAGTTAGATAATAAATCATCTGATCAACATTGCTATAATCAGCTTTGTTATAGAAGGGTTTTGTGCCAATAATTTGTTCCTGTAAGTTTAAAGTGAAAGTTTCTCCGAGGGAAGACATTAACTTCTACTTCCTGACATAGGGTTTTATATATGTTACAAATTAGGATTGTTAACATTCTGGTATTAGACTACCTGGCCTCAGACTGCACTTTTAACACTTGTTAGCTATATAGCCTTGGGCAAGTTAGTTTACTTCTTTAAAGCTAGGCACTTCAACTGTAAAATGAGGATAGCATTAGTACCTACCATGAAGGCCTGTGTAAATAAGGTAATGTATGTAATGCATTAGTTAAGTGCCTGCTTAACAGATGCAGATTTTTTGCTAAAGAAAAAGGCCTTGATACGAAGTGCTTAGGTTCATTGGAAGTTGAGAGATTGAAGTAGATGGCACTTAACTAAGGTCCTTTTACAATGATAAAATCTATCACAAATCAAAAAGATTGTAATAGCATGGAGAAAATTTTTTAAATCAGGATTAGATGTGCATGTAATATAAAAAATCAAATGGTTCTCCAAAAATTCTTAGTAAAAAAGACTTTAGTCCCCCATATTTCCTCCAGTCTAATTTTCTGCTTCCCAGAGACAACCTTGAACTCATTCCTTCGTTTATGTTTGGTGCCCCCAGTCCAGATGATTTTATTCTAACAAGTTTCAAAAGCTGTTTTTGTATTCTTCAATTTTTTTTATATTATGGAAAATTTCAAACATTTGTAAAAATAGGACAACATGAGAGAGCAGTGAATCCATGTAGTACTCATCAGTTGGCTTCAACAGTAGTATGATACATGGCTGATATTTATTTTTATGACTTTTGAAAAATAAGATATATTTTACACATCATAAAATCCATCCATTTGAAGTGTACAATTTGGTGGGTTTTGCAAATTTACCAAGTTTTCAGCCACCACCATAAATTAGGTTTTGGTGGTTTTTTGTTGTTGTTGTTGTTGTTTTTAATCATTTCATCACTTTGTCAGGATACCTGCTACTCATTTACTGTTAATTCTGATTTTCACCCTTGGACCCAGGTACGTATCTTTATAGATTTGCCTTTTCTGAACAAATTGTATAATGGAACCATACAATATGTGGTCTCTGGTCTCTGGCTTCTTTTACTTAACATAATGTTTTTGTAGTTTTTCTTGCTGAATAAAATACCATGGAATAAATAATACTATATTTTGTCTGCCCTTCATGTCCAATCTTTTAACATCTATATTTATACCTTTCTCTTCATTCCCTATCTCTACTCAGTTATTCAAAGACTATTTTTAATTTCTTAAATATGGTAACTGAAAATATTTATTACATATTCCTGCTTTTTCTTTTTTCAAATCATCTCTGTCTTCTGATTCATCTTGCCTGTTTCAATTTTTATTTCTTCGTTTAACAAATCGCTTTACTTTGTTCCTCCGTGTGCCTTTTTTGGTTTTACTTGAGAATGAATGGGTGTCCAGATTATAAATTTTTAAAGATAGAGACAAGTATGCATTTACTTATCTTCTCACTTTAACAAAAATTCATACTGGTTCAGTGGCAAATCCAGATACTGTTGATTTCCACCTCACCTTTTTTTTTTTTTAATTTAAAGTCTTAAAGGTTGGCTTCAGTTTTTTTATATTGTGCCGGATCTATTTGATTCCAATTCTTTTTTGTTTGTTTGTTTCTTTGTTCCTTTAACTCAGGTTGTTGGAAGAGGAGCCTTTGGAGTTGTTTGCAAAGCAAAGTGGAGAGCAAAAGATGTTGCTATTAAACAAATAGAAAGTGAATCTGAGAGGAAAGCTTTTATCGTAGAAGTAAGTTGCCATGTCATTTCTGTTATGTAGTTCTGCACCTAAGATACTCTGTGAATTTAATGTTTTGAAACAGATAGGTTTCTCAGGTGTCATTTCTTTGTATACATGAACATCAGCAATTTGGTTTAATCAAAGGTAGTGCCCTAGGAACATTTTTTCATTAATACTCTTAATTCTGATTAAAATTAGGGGAAAAGAGACTTAACTACATAAATTGATTCACCCCTGAATTAAAACAGTTTCATCCATGGAATTCAGATCTATTTCAAGGCATAGTATTTTAATTTTAAAATAGAAAAGCAATGGTATGCTTTCCCATTACCTAAAATTAAGAAATTTTATACACTCATATAACGGAATGTTTTTAGAAGCTCAAATGAGATTATTTTAAAGAAAAATTATTTCAAATTTGATTTTTCTTATTTAGCATGAAAATTTGCAACTGTTCTCTTAGAAATAGATTAAATTTGAATAATGAAGAAAAATCCAGTAATTGTGAGATTCACATATTATCAAATTTGTCCTTTATTAACTTTGTTATTTTGTATATTAGATCACATTATTTGGTTAAATCAATGTTTTCATCACTGTTAAACCTCAGTTGGCCAATGGATAAATGACCTCTATCTTATAAGCCTTCTGAGTTTATATCTCTTTTTTCATTTAATCATAATTTCAAAATATACTTCATGATATTTTTTAACGTATAACATGGTAAAATGAGGACTTGTGATATGAGGAAGTGATGTGTAAGTAGCTGAGTGAGTTGAGAAGTGCTGATAAGTGATTTGATGTCAGCATGAAGAAAGGTGATTTCTAGTAGTATGCTCTGGGAGTCTGGCCTCAGCTTTGTTTTATGCAATATTTTTATTACAGTTTAGATAAAGTCATTGATCATTTCATTTTACATTAGCGGTTTCACAAAGCTGGGTGAAATATGTATTAAACATTAGGAATTACAAATCAAAAAGATCGTAATAGCATGGAGAAAATTTTTCAAATTAGGATTAGATGTGCATGTAATATAAAAAAAATCAGATGGTTCTGCAAAAATTCTTAGTAAAAAAGACTTCAGTCTCCGGTACCCCATCCAATCTAATTTTCTGCTTCCCAGAAACAACTACTTTGAGCTCATTCCTTCCTTTATGTTTGGTGTCCGCATTCCAGATGCTGTTTATTACCCCTTCTCTAAAGAATCAACCTCTAGTTTTCTGTGGGGATGATAAGAGATAGTCATTGAGCTGTTTGAAGTCAAGGGAGGAATCTTTGGGTCTAACTTTTAACCTGTCCCCTACCCTGTCCTTTGATTAGCTCACTTGCATAGGTATCTAGTTCTGCCACCATTCCCCAACATTTTGGAAGCTTTGTGAGCTAAATCTGGTTTCTCCATTTTTCTCATTTCCAGTTTATGATGCAGCTCTTCTAGGTCACCTGTATCAGTTATTGCTGGTCATTTGCTTTCCAGCTTTTACATTCTGTTCATCCTTCTGAGGTTATGCCTTAACGTTTTTAAAATCTTTACCATCTTAGTGGGATTTAGGGAGAGAGGAAGAAAAAATGCTTTTATAATCTGCTATCTGAATCTCAGTGCTGAACCTTAGCAAGATGAACTATGGTACATATATTTTCATATAGTAAATAAATATAATAAATAGTGATATTAATTCTTCTGTTAAGACCAAAAATCCACACATATTGGCTCTAAATAGATAAAACTTTTTATTAGCATATAGTATAAAGGTTTAGAGACATTAGTGGACTTAATATGAGCCAGCAGCATAATGTATGTAATAGAGAAGAGGAAAAAGAGAGGGAAGAGGGCAGAAAAGAGAGAAGAAGGGAGAAAAGAATGAGAGCAAGAAGCAGTTTTCTGTGAAGAGGGATGCATTAATAGAAGTTTGAGGACAGGCACGATGGCTCAAGCCTGTAATATACCCAGCACTTTGGGAATGGCAGGTGAGTTGCTTGAGCCCAGGAGTTTGAGATCAGCCTGGGCAACATGGTGAACCTGCATCTCTAAAAAAAATACCAAAATTAGCTTAGCATGGTGGCTGTGCGCCTATAGTCCCAGCTACTCCAGAGGCTGAGGTAGGAGGGTTGCTTGAGTCCAGGAGGCAGAGCAAAACCTGTCTCGAAAGAATGAAAGAAGTTTGAGATAAAAAACAAGATAAGTGAGTATAACCAAACCCTTCATTGACCTCAATATGGATCATTGGATCAGGGAAGATTAAAACTGAAAGAGGGAAATCAGCTAGAAGACTATAGTAATCACTGCAGCAGTTCAGGTTGGGATTACTAAGGCAATAGCAGTGGGAATGGAGATGAGAGAATTAACTCGAGAAATGAGAAACGGAACGCATTTTAAGTGAGGTAGACTAAAGTTTAAACCCCACTTCTTAGCTATAGAACAGGCCATTTAACCCTCTCTGAGCTTTAAGGTTAAAGTCTCATCTTTAAAATGGAACTGATAATACCCACCTTGCAGAGTTGTGATAATTATACAATATCTATAAAGTGCACATCAGGGCTCCACACAGAGTAGCTAGACCATTCAGTCATAGCTGTGAAGATGATGGTAACAATGATGACATGACTTCTGGTTTGGATAATGTATCTTAGTACCATCTCTGGGATCATATCCTAACATTTCTTGTCAGAGTTAATCTCTTCTTATTCGATGTACTCATCATGCCTTGTTCATAACTCCTGTTATAGCACTTTGCACATTGATTCAATTATTCGTTTACGTGTCTACGTCTCCAGCTAAACTATATGAGCTGGAGAACAGGGATTCTGTGCCATTCTGGGCAGGCACTTGGTATTTTCAGTGGCTATGACTACAAAGCCTGTTACATAGTAAATAGTGATTGTTGAATGATTTAAACAAATGTTTTGTACAGCAGTAAGATTTTAATGATACTATGAAATCAGTACTTAAAAAGTTATCACTTTTTAAAAGAAACCTAAATTTTTTTAACAGCTTCGGCAGTTATCCCGTGTGAACCATCCTAATATTGTAAAGCTTTATGGAGCCTGCTTGAATCCAGTAAGTTTGTACTTTTTCATTGTCACCTGTTTGTGAGAAATGACATGGCAGATGTAAGTCTGTAGTTTATGTAGCTATTTTGATCTACTGTCTTAGATGTGTTTCTGAAAGAACACTTATAGTTTGTTCATTTGACTTGTTTCTAGTCTTTTAGCAAAGCAGTATATCAGAAGAGTTGTTTTGTGTGTTCTTATCTAATAACCTCATCTTCTTATGAGGCTTTTGATATCCTGTGGCAGTACCTACTTACTGGTACTGGAAGAGTCCCCAGAATATCTTGTGATTATATTTTACATGCATCTTTACTCTTAGTGGACTCCTAGAAGACAATCTTAGGTCATACATATCTTTTCCTTCCCTAGTACCATTCACATAGTAGGGGCCAAAAGAATGATTTTGAATATATCTATAAAATCAGGGGAGTGAATCAAATTCTCTCTCAAAGGCCTGAAGATGCAGTAGCTTCTTGGTTCATTCTTCTGGTATATGTTTCCTTTAGGTGTGTCTTGTGATGGAGTATGCTGAAGGGGGCTCTTTATATAATGGTGAGTGTCATTAGACCTGTCTTTATCTAGTAGATTAAAATAATTTGAAAACTTTTACTATAAACTGTAAGTTGTTTAACATTCTTCACAATTTGCTGTCAGAGTCTCAAAAGGAAGTAATTTTTTAAAATCTGCCAAAGAGTAAAAATGAAAAGATTCTATAACATTAGTATATGAAATTTAGAGGTCTGTCAGTTTTTCAAGTAGATGGTACTTTGCATTTCATTAAAAGCATTTAAGTAAAAATTACTTATTAAATAGATTTTAAAATATCTTCAGTCGTTTTTCTTTTTGCCGTCTCCTAACTTTAAACCTCCTCATTTTAAAACTCTTTACCCATGTTTTCATTTCACTCTGCTCCATTTTTTCTTTTTTTCAATTTTTTTAAAAACAAATGTGAAAACTCACTTCACAGAACATTTTATTTGTAGCAATGAAAAGAAAACTTTGTGTAGTTACCTTTGTGGAACAGAGCTCTTTTACCCTAAAAATACCAACCATATGCAGAAATGTATTGTCTCTTATAGTACCAGTTATATAAAACAAGTTGTTACATTTTATTTTTTAATAAACATTATTTTATGTAAACTTTTACTCATATTTACTGCCCATGTGTTCATCACTGTTGATGGATATCTAATACCCCATTATTTTATTTGGTTGAACTACTTCTGGTTTTTAACCATTATAGAAAGTACAGGTGTAAACAACTTGATATACATTGTTTTATTTCTTTCTGTACTATTCTCTGCCTCTCTCTTGTAGTAGTGTGCCATAAGACTGCTCATAATTTATATTACTGTATAAAAGTCTTTATCGGTTTGAAAAAGCATGGTAATGTATATTGATTTTACTTGAATGCATGAATAACATTTACTAGGTATACTATTAAATGTTACATACTATTATGGCAGTTATCCACTCAAAATTATTAGATATTTCCATCTTTTTTATTTAGGAAAAAAATTAAAAGCAGGACTGATGGAGCATATGTAGAAAAATACCTGGTCATGTGTTCTAATAGTGCTTGCATTCACATTGTGTCTTTTGTTAAATGCAATAAAGTTCTTTTTAGTTTGTGCCTTTCTTTTGCAGTGCTGCATGGTGCTGAACCATTGCCATATTATACTGCAGCCCACGCAATGAGTTGGTGTTTACAGTGTTCCCAAGGAGTGGCTTATCTTCACAGCATGCAACCCAAAGCACTAATTCACAGGGACCTGAAACCACCAAAGTAAGTTCTGATAATGTGATAGCCCTAAGCACCTTCCTCCTTCCCTCTCGATCTTGCCACCCCCAACCCACTCTCTAATTCAAGCTGATTATTTTACAAGAGTGTCTCTTTTCTCTATTTGGCTTTCTCAATGTTTACTTTTAATTCACCTTCATCATTTTGTCATTTATCTAAGCTTGCATTTCAGATGTTGTCTTTAGTGGGATTTTTAGTAACTTCTGCCTTCGATTAACAGCATACTTCTAGAATCTGTCAGCCTATAAAAATCTCATTTTGTGCCTTCAGTGTATAATGTTGCTCTTAGACAATTCCTTGAGGGCAGAGACAGGTCTGACTTTTTTTTTTTTTCGTGCTGCGTGCCTAACACCTAGCACATAGACATTCTACAAAAATTTGCAGAGTTGTTATTACTTGCTCTTTCAGAGGAAAGTAAAAGGGCATTTCTTGGCATCTGGGTAGAAATTTAAAATATTCTGGAAGTCTTTATAGTATGAATCCTTGGGACTTTAAAAAACTTACAAATTGTTTAGATACGTATTTTTAAAAATTAAAACTTTGGAGTTTTTTTTGTATAGGTATTTGGTTAAAGAAAACATACACATAAAACATATTGTTTACTTTTTTTTTCTTTTATGCACCTGTGACAGAGTAAAAATAGTCTCCACATACCTTCTTTACCCTCCTCCAAGCTCCCACTCCAGCACATTAGTCTTTACAGAAGAGGTTTCCCTTAGGAAATCAGTACAGTCTTCAGTTATTTCATTCTCTTAATACTGGCTTAAAGCATTAAAACAACCCTTCTGGATATAACTTGTCACTCTCAGGTCTAATCTGGTATACCCTACATAGGTTCCAACTCTTAAAATCACTGTTCTTGCTAGTGTATCTTATCTCTACTCCTAAGCTTAAACTGATTTCTATTTCCCCAGGTCACTGATAAAATATTGTTTAAGCCTTTATTTTTCCTAAGGCTGTTATCTTAGTTAGCTGCCTTAACTAATGAAGAAATCACTTAGCCTTTTTTCCTGGTTATGAATATTCAGTGGTCCGTTTCCCACTGTATTAACAGAGTTGAATTATTAAAGGAGACTCATGAGAATCACAGCCCTTAACTGGAACAAATTGACAAATGATCCAAAGGTTATAGGCAAGCATCAGGTACAGCCAAAGCATTCTTTTCCTAAAAGAGCTTGAATACATCTGATGTAACACCCAAAAGTATCTTTTTTCTCCCCTCATTACAAGGTGTTTTGGCTTTGGAATAAATGATTAGTTATTGAACAGTGTATGGAGAAATATCTTACAAAAGGGAGTCATTTCCATTTTCTAACATCTTTTACATTGCACTAATTACACAGCTTAACTGCTATCCCCAATCTTCAACCATGCCCCATAAATTTTAGGTTTATTTAATCAACCTAGTTCAACCAGATATATCTCTCTAAAATCATTTGTAGAAAAAGATTCTCCTTTTCCTAGTAAATACGATACTTATAGAAGGTCTGGTCTAGGTCATTTATTCCAGGCCTCTCCATGATTAGATTCACCTTGCAGATCGTCTTTGGAGCCCCTGCTATACAAATTGGACTTTAGAATCAGAAATGATTCCAATTCAGAAAGCACTGGGGAAAAGAAAATTCGTTGGAATGGCTGTGCTTTTGCATACAATTGGGTGTACATGAATACCTGCTTAGTGTCAGTGGAAAACCTACAGATTCTGTGGTCAGGAAGAGTTCCTCAGAATGGTATCTAAAGAAGGTACCTGATGATCTAGGGAGATGTTTTATAAACTATCAAGATATGCTTGTGCCCATATTTTATCTTTTGCAAGTTTATTCACATGTACATTAGAAATTAATACATATTTTTAGGCTTAACTGTGTGAAAGTAAGCCTACAAAGATACTTTAAGTTCAGATTTCAGTGAGCCCTGAATTTCATGTTCAAGGCTGGTGAACTTTTGAAGTTGAATAAAGGAATACTAACATAAAAGTCATTCAGGAAAATTATCTTGAATTATCAGAAATTATCTTGATATCTTTTATTTTCTTTTTCTTTTTCTTTTTTTTTTTTTTTTTGAGACAGGGTTTCACCATGTTGGTCAGGCTGGTCTTGAACTCCTGACTTCAGGTGATCCGCCTGCCTCAGCTTAAAAGTGCTGGGATTACAGGCGTGAGCCACCACACCCAGCCTTGATATCTTGAATATACCAGTATAAAACAAGGAAACTAGTTACAGAGTTCTTATAATTTTCTTGGTTAAAAAGTATAAGAGTTTGAACAAAACATTGAGATGGTGGGAAATTTTTTTGTTGAACTACCTACAGAGGTAAACTGGAAATGATTATGAGTCTTTTTGGTACTATGGAACTGTGAATAGTAGTTTATCTGACTTATTTTAGTCACACTGGACTAAAAGAGAAGAAATTTTCTAAAGAACCTCTCCAGATATAAAAAGTTTTTAAGACTTGTAATTAAAATGAATTCCTATGTACTTGGAATAATATCCAATATTATATCCAATATTCCTATTGGATATTACTACAGTGTTATTGTGCAAATTATATTTGCACATTCTATGGGAATCAAAATAACCATTGCTATTTCTGTTTGTCATGAAAAACAAAACCTTGTAAGAGTATGCTACTTGGTGATTGTGGTTGAGTAATAGTGCACCTAGGAAAGTCAGAATCTTAAGTTCAGAAAATTTTCCAGAAATCTTTCATTAGGTCATTTAGCTGTAATAGATTTGTATTCCTCCCACACATACATATTCTAAACACAAAAATGGTTTTGAGATTGAACACTTTTAGAAGTATCTTCAAAATAAAGATATTTAAATTAAGGACCATTTTTTTCCTTGTATATTGGCCTATTAAATTACGTAGTGTTACTATTTTTCAAGTAATACATATTTATGATTAAACTCCCATTTCAGGACACCATAATGTTGACCTACTAGAAGTCTTTTAAACCCCAAATTTTATTTTGGCCAGAGAGAAGTATGATCAGGAAAGATTATGGAGCTAGAGATGAAGACATCAAATTGTGAGTCTAGCAGCCTTCCAAAGAGAGCTAGGTTATGGCCAATTAATTTCTGCTTATATTACTCTGAACTGTTAGGCTTTTATAGTGACCAAATAAGTTGGTCATTTCACAAAAGTTGAATGATAACATTCGTTTTGCTTAATCTTTTCCATTTCCACAAATGTCTCTTCTTTTATTGTAGAATTTTTTTAAATGTTGGCCGTACAATTTTTGATATTTTTTGTTTTTTTAAAACAGCTTACTGCTGGTTGCAGGGGGGACAGTTCTAAAAATTTGTGATTTTGGTACAGCCTGTGACATTCAGACACACATGACCAATAACAAGGGGAGTGCTGCTTGGATGGCACCTGAAGTGTTTGAAGGTAAAATGGCAAAAGTATGGTATGTTTGATAATCTCCCTCACTCCTTGTGAATTCAGTATGTGTTTATAGATTTTCCACATTCCCATGGTTTTATTTCTGCATAATACATCATTTTAAAGTATACAGTAAAGTCTAAGGAGGTATTAAATATAGTGTTATGTACTAAATTTTATAGTAAGATGTAAATCTTCTATGCAGATTCAAGCATATGTACAGTTGATCCTCATTATTCACCAATTTCATAATTGCAAAATTGCCTATTTGCTAACTTTATTTGTAACCCCAGAATTCATACTTATGGTGCTTTCGTGGTTATTTGCAGACAGTGCTTTCATGACTATTTGCAGACAGTGTGCATGCGCTGAGCAGTGCAAATTTTGAGTCATCTAACACATGTTCCTAGCTGAGGTTGAACAAGATAATGCTCTTCCGTGTTACTTCAGGTCTCATGCTGTAAACAGCTGTCCTTTTTGTACTGTTTAGAGCCTTATCTTTTTCATTTTTCTGATTTTTCTTGGTAATTTTGGTATTTAAAATGGCCCTCAAGCATAGTACTGCCTAAGTATAAAAAGGCTATGATGTATCTGAATAGACACTGTATATGTGTTAGATTATCTTCATTCAGGCATGAGTGATAGAAATGTTGGCTATGAGTTTTAGTGTTAATGAATCAATAGTATATGTGAATAAGCTGTCTTTAAGCAGAAACACACATCAAACAAGGTTATATATTGATCAGTTAACAAAAATATGGTGACCAGAGGCACACAGCAACCTAACCCTATATTTCCCCTAGGAGCAATGATTTGATGTTCACTAATTCAGTGTTCTCAGAAACTATAGAACATAAATACCAGGAATAATGAGAATTAACTATGCTTTTTTATTGGTTTCCTAGCAATTAAAAATTGAGAGCCCTAAAGTTTGTATGAGAATGCCTTAAAAATAATACAAGTAATTGGACAGAAATTACAAAGATATTAAAAATACTAAAAATTACAAATAAAAGGCAAGCTTACATGTTTACCTTCTTTTATACCTCCATATATCACTGAAGTTCTAAAAGAGTTGTCTGTAAATTATATGCTAGGTTTCTGTATAAAAACATTAAATTATATTTCAAATGAGAGAGTTTGAACTGAAGGTTTGTGATTTGTATGTTGGGAATTGTGAATGCCCATAAAATTCAGATACATTCAGTTAATCAGACTCTGATTATAGCTTATTTCTTTTATTTTGGATGACTTTAAAGTTTTTTGGTTTTCTGTTTGATTTTAGCCACCCCAGATAAAGAGAAATTGCAATGCAACTAGTCACCTGAGTGAAGCTCTTTTACCCTAAAATTCAATTTAATAGTGAATGGTCAATCAGGTGTTATATTACACAAGATTAAATAATGCCTCCTGTTTCAAATACAGAATGTATACATTTGATATTGTTTTAAAATGAATGACTTATTGAATATATCTTTATGTAGAGAGCAAAAAGATTCGTTTATATGGAAGATGAATTTTGTTGCTCTAGACAACCCTTAATTGTCCAGAGCAACAAAACACAGACTGTTAGGCTGTGTAAGTTTCTTCATTTCCGAAAGATGTCAACCTGTAGCCCAAATTAGATTGTAACATGGGTTATAGTGCTATATTACAGTGTACTGCTTAGCAGGTAAAGCTACAGCTATAATAATTGTTCGTTCTTACAGTGGGTTGAGTTTTCATTTATTTGTTTTCAGGAGGTTATGAAGGGTGTTTATTGTGCTGATTCAATCACCTACTTAGTAGTCTGTAAATTTTGCTGTATATCTCAGGTTTTCTGTAATTTTCATTAATTACAACTTATGTTTAAGTTTAAAAATTAAGAATTTTCTCTCACCCTATATTGAGGAAAAAATTGTAACACTAAATTAGAAAGTTCTTCTTTGATAGCATAGTACCGCTGTCCATCAGAGAATGGGAAGAAAATGTAAGGTTCAAAAATAGCCGAAAGGAAAGCAAGCACAGTGGCTCATTCCTGTGATCACAGTGCTTTGGGAGGCCAGAGCAGAAGGATCACTTGAGCCCAGGAGTTTGAGACCAGCCTGGGCAACATGGCAAGACCCCATCTCTACAAAATATTTTTTAAAATTAACCAGGTGTGCCGGTGCACGCCTATAATCCCAGCTACTCAGGGGGATCACTTGAACCCAAGAATTTGAGGCTGCACTGAGCTCCAGCCTGGATGAGAGAGTGAGACCCTGTCTCAGAATAAAATAGTAATAAATAACATAAAGGAATGTACAGATGTTTCATACTCTGCCCCAGAGGAAGTATCAGTCTAAATACATAAAAGTCAAGTCCTATCCCTCTTGATGCAAAGATAGAAAATAACTGAATCTCTGAAGTAGACTTTTTTAGTGTATTGTTGATAATTCATTTAAAAATGTTGAAAATACATTTTCAACAACGTGCATGTGACAGCCTCTTGTTTTTATCCATGATATCCATTCTTAAAATTTCAGCAATTGTTTGTAGAAAAATAGTCTTTAGGTTATATACTACCTTTTTTTTCCTAGGTAGTAATTACAGTGAAAAATGTGACGTCTTCAGCTGGGGTATTATTCTTTGGGAAGTGATAACGCGTCGGAAACCCTTTGATGAGATTGGTGGCCCAGCTTTCCGAATCATGTGGGCTGTTCATAACGGTTCGTAAAAAGAAGTTTTTCTTCAATGTACCTTGTATATTTTCTACTTGGAAGACTATGCCTGTCCCCCTCCCTAAAGAATACTGTTTATCTCTAACGTTAAAATGTACAAATCTTTGTTAAGACTACTATTACCAGACTTCACCCTGTCCCTGCCCCAGAGTCCAGCAGAGCAACATTGAGAGTAGTCCTGGTCTACACATGTGGCTGAGGACGTTCACTGGCTGTGCTGATTAGGGAAAGGCCATCAGTACACAGCCAGAGTCAACTGTATAGATTGGCACTCTCTTTGGGAGAAGCATCAGGCTGGAATCTGGAAAAAATAAATATATACATAAAATTTCTCACATGGTTAATACAGCTGGAGAGTTAATAGCCTTTTTCTCCTGAGGAAGCCAGGGCCTCATCAAGGAGAAAAAACAAAGAAAATAATGCTTCACATATTGTTTCTTTTTATATTCTCACCCACCCTTAAAAGGTGAGTACTATTGCCTCATTTTACAGATTAGGAAACTGAGGCTTAGAGATGTTAAATAACTTGCTTAAGGTCACAAGATTAGTAAGTGGTAGAGCTGGGATACAAATCCAGATGCTTCTAACTTGAATGCTCATATTTTCAGTCATATTGACTTACAGACTCAATGTCCTTGCATCCCTCCTGTTCCTTCTATAGCTCTAGTAATGTTTTTAACCACATATGATGTTAGAATGCATCCTCGTCATTAGTAAAGTTATTTTACATTTGCTTGGGAAAATTGCTTTTTAGGGAGGCAAACTACTTACCTTCTTTAGCGTCACTCTCAGTTATTTCATTTCTTGACTTGTTTATAATCATTGTGGCTAACAGCCATTTTTTACATTATTCCACAAGTATAAAAACAAATGTCTGCCCAACTGTTTAGGTTATTCATAGATTTATCAAACAGTACCATCATCTGAGTAATCTCAGGTGTTTTTACCAGTTTGCTATACTGCCTTTAATATTACTGCCGTTAGTATTATTGTAGAGACTATGACAACATTGACCAGGACAGCTTGCTTGCTTTCTATCAGTTGTCAGTAATTGAACGTTGGTAAAGTAAGGAGTAAAATAACTAACTTTTTAATTAATAAAGTTACAAAGCACTTTTATTACACCAAATTATAGGTCTTAAACTGTAAGATCTATAAAATAATTACCACTTTGGAAATACGTACAAAGAGTTTGCATCATTCTTTGGGTAAATACATTCTTCCCCCCTTCCTCTAATTTTCAACTGTAGGTACTCGACCACCACTGATCAAAAATTTACCTAAGCCCATTGAGAGCCTGATGACTCGTTGTTGGTCTAAAGATCCTTCCCAGCGCCCTTCAATGGAGGAAATTGTGAAAATAATGACTCACTTGATGCGGGTATAATCCTTCGTTTGAGGGGCTTTGAATTTAGGGAATTTAATCTGTGCTGAGTTTTAATGGGATTTTAAAGTAAAAGAGATATTAATATATTCTGTTTTATACATTTCTGTGTTCTCTAAGTTAGAATGGGCATTTATTACTCATAGAAGAGGAAACATTATTTTGAGAGGAGAAAAATCTAGTTCTTTATCACTGGAAAGATGACTAGACTGGGTTTCTAGACTTGCATTTTCTTTTTGCTTACATTGGTGGACAAGTATGTTTGTCTACGGGCTGCCTCATTGTAATGTGAGAGAAACAAATAGTCTCTAAAGCCTTCACAGGACTTAGATATATTAATATTATGACTTCAATACATGCTAAACTAAATTTTACATTTTTCTGATACCGATTTTCATCAGGCATTATGCAAGGCAGTAGGTTGCATTCTCAGACACATTTATTTGACTGAATTTTACTGTTTGGTTTTTTTGGTTGCCTATTTTGGGTTTTCATATCCCAGTAAAAAGTTTAACTTTCTTCTGTTTAGAAGAATTCTTTTTAAATGATTATCAAAGTTTCCTAGTCTATGAATCAAGCACCTTTAGAATTATTTGGAATATTTTATACCTCTGGTTTTTGGTACATTAACAAAAACTGTGAAGTGATATATTGGCCTTAAAAAGTTCACATATATATGGAAGTGCCTAAATTTTGGAACAGTTTGTTCAGTAGAAGAATCTTACAGTCTCCTTAAATATAGACTAAGTGATTTCCTAAATGGTAAAATGTTGTTTGTTCAGTCTTTTGAAAATTACTTAGGCAAAGCAGCTTGAAGTAATCTAAAAGTTTACCATCATATTTGGATACCAGTCATATATAGAACCCTAGTCCCTAAAGGTGTGCGTGTAAGAAAATAACTTAGTCTCTGTAGTCAGATTACTTAAAACTTTGGGATATATAAATTGTTGAAGTTGTACTTGTGTTTCTCTGTGCCTTGTCTAATTTGAGGAGAATACCTTTCCTTTTTTTCTCTAAACTCTTCATTTTTTTCCCAGCGTACACTTTGAATATTATGCCTCCAGTTTGTAGAAACACATTCATAAGCTATCCTCTTAATATTTAAAATGTTCTAACAATTATTCTATGTTATACCAGTCTCAGTCATCAGACTAACAATCACTGCAAAAGTTCAGAAGTTTACATCACTACATGAGAACATGAGTATGTTTTATATAATTATGAGAAATGATACTATTTTATTTCATATGTTTCTCTAGAGAGATATTTGCTGTTTTCTTCAAGACTATCTAGACTCCAGTGTAAGCTAGATTCTTAGGTAGGTGCATGGCATTGATCAAAGTTGAAATTCAAGAGTACGTTATTGTAATCTTTGTAAAATAAAATACTTAGGCACCTACAAATTTAGTAAATATCTTAGGGAAAATAAAGCATTAACAGGATTTAATTTGCATTAAGGAAATTTTAAGCTGTAGTCTACTTTTTTATATATAGTACTTTCCAGGAGCAGATGAGCCATTACAGTATCCTTGTCAGTATTCAGATGAAGGACAGAGCAACTCTGCCACCAGTACAGGTAAATTGATAGATTGGAAGAGTATTGACTTGATTTTTCTTTTGTCTCTATGCCTGTGAAATTATAATCAAGAAGTAATGAATGATGTCTCCATTTGCATTTTAATTCCTTCATTTTGTGTGATTGACTGCAATTTGAGTTTACAGGTGTGTCATTCTTCATGAAGGTACCCTGATTAAAGAGTTACTAAAGACCTGCTTCCAAGTCTTGGAATTCCTACATAGTTATATATAAAAAGATGGCATATTATATTGCAGTGAATGTTATTCTTAACTTGAAAAATAACTTTTACATGGATACTGCTAAATCAAGTTGTATTAGAAATTATTGTAAATGTATTTAACACATTTCTTCACCATGAACACTCTTAATTTTTGTTTTCTTCTACAGAGGCTTTTACTTAAGAAACTATGTTTACTTAAAAGTTCCTTAGTTTTTCAATATGTGGAGTAGTAGTGGGACATGTAATTTGTGGTCATCAAAAAGATAGTAGAAATAATACTGTAACTTAGAAATAGTATACTTCTCAAAATATAATGGCATAAGCATTTCATAATTAATTAAAACTAAAAGATACATTTGTATATATATGCATATGTGTTTACCCTGCATTTATTGACAAATACTTTTACTGATCTATTTCTCTCACCTCAAGGATAGTTTATTTAAGATAGTTTATTGTTTGGCTAGTTATTCTCAAATTCCAGTTTTACTGAAAATATTTTGAGTTGCTCTGAATTCTAAAATGCACTTCTCTAAAATTCTATCATTTGCATCTCTCACGTTCTCCAAACCCTCTCTTCATTTCCTTACTGTGACCTTAGTTTTTTGAGCCTCCCACCTTCTCACTGGTCCTCAGACCACTTAGGTCCGTTTTTCTCCTTCCACTAAATTCCAATCAATGATTATAATTCCTTTTGGAATAATTTTCATCTGCCTCTCTCTCAAACTTGCTTGACTAAACCACAAGCCTAATAAAAGCTGACAGTTGGCTTACTCCTTGTCTATACCAGTGCAGCTGAATGTGGCTGGAAATAGCATGTGTTTACTGTCCTCACGTGCATATTTAGTGCTGTTGGACAGTTGTACTATATTTTAATTCATCTCTTTCCTCCTATATGTCTTAATTTTATACTGTAGACTCTCCTCAGACTTCAGACACCTCCTCCTCACTCCTCACTCTCAGCTGATCTTGTTTGCTCTTTCTCTAAGAAAACTGAATTAATCAGAAGACAGCTTCCACAACATCTGTGCCCATCTACTCTGCTTTCTTTTGTTACTATGTCTGAACTATCCATGCTTCTGGCCAAAGGCGTGCCTTTCCATCTGTGGATTATATCCTATCTGCTCTTCTTAGCAATTCTCCCCTCTTTCTTGCTTCATCAGTTTTAACTTTCTACTGGATCATTCCTAGAGCATACGTAGTCTGTATTTGCATTCTCTAGCTTCTCTTTTCCCATTCTTTCTTGAGCTGACTCCATTCAGACATATTATGCCAGTACTTCAGAATTGTCCCCATCAAGGTCACTAGTTATCGCTACATTACTACATTTAAGGAATAATTTTCATTTTTCATCTTGACTCTCAATAGCACTTGACCTAATTCATTACTTTCTCCTTCTTACAGCACTTTCTTCAATTGGCCTCTAAGACACTATGCTGGCCTAGATTTCATCTTACATCTCTGGCCATTTGTTCTCAGTTTTCTTTGCTGGTTATTCCTTATCTCCCCAACCTAGAAATGTTGGAGTGTCCAGGGCCTGATCATTTGGCTTCTTCACTTATCTGTCTGCACTCATTTCCTTGGTAACCTCATCTGGTATTATGGCCTTATATACCATCTGTTTGTTCATAATTTTCTCCATCTAATACCTGAACTCTAAACTCATATATCCAACTACTTGCTTTACATCTAATAGAAACTCAAACTTAACATTTTCCAAACTGAGTTCCTGATACTTACTTCAAACTCACTCTTCCTTTTTTGTACCACAAAAAAAAGGAACCTTAAGTTTTATTTAAAACAGGTTTGTTTGGATATCTTCATTAGCTTGAAAAGTAGTTTATTTCTGTTCCTGGCTGGCTAGTTTGTAAGAGAATGTAAGTTACATAATATGAAGCGACACACTTGTATTATTCCTGACCAGTAGTCATAAATATTTCTGCTTTTCCTAGGCTCATTCATGGACATTGCTTCTACAAATACAAGTAATAAAAGTGACACTAATATGGAGCAAGTTCCTGCCACAAATGATACTATTAAGCGCTTAGAATCAAAATTGTTGAAGAATCAGGCAAAACAACAGGTTGGTTATGTTATTACAAGTAAAATTGTTTGGTAACCTTACCAGCAGTCACAATATTACAGTAACTGTAATTATTTACCATCTTCTATTTTATAAATCCTTAATATTCTTCTTGAAATATACAGATGAGCTTACAAATAGAGACATGAATGAGATTCTCCTACCATTTATTACCAAATTGTTTTTCCTTCTAATGATTGCTACCTTTGCCAACTCTAACTCCTGTGTAATAATCCCTAAATGTAATGGTTGATGGTTAAAAATGTTAAATGGATATATTTTGGCTGCTCTATGCAGTTAGAGGAGTTTTCCTAAGTCTGTCATTTCATGCTGTTCAATTTATTATATCTTTGCCATTGTTAATTTTAAAAATATTTCAAGGAGTGAGTTTATTCATTTTGCCTGAGGCATTTAGGTTAACAAATAATTGGGGCTTTTAGCACCCAGTTCTAGTGGCTGCCCTTTCATAAAGGCAGTATGTGCAGCTTGCTTCCCCTTACCCCAGCAGCTCCCTCTCATGCAGACTTCCCTCTCCTTTCAGAGCAGAACAGAATCCATCAGAATCCCACATGGCATATTCCTCCTTTTAGGTTGCCTAAGATTGCTAAATCTAAAGAACTTCAGTAATTCAGATTGACCTGTAATTTTAACAGAGTGAATCTGGACGTTTAAGCTTGGGAGCCTCCCGTGGGAGCAGCATGGAGAGCTTGCCTCCAACCTCTGAGGGCAAGAGGATGAGTGCTGACATGTCTGAAATAGAAGCTAGGATTGCTGCAACCACAGGTAAAAAGGAACCACAAGTGTAAAGAGTGAAAATGTATATAAGCCTTTTTGGCGTGGTAGTTTTAGTTGTCAGAGGTTTTTGTGCGTGTCTTACTTTTTTTTAAAAAGCAGGAATTAGGTTTGCAATATAGTTTCCTAAGTTTCTAGCAGTAATTTACACATTTATCTCAAACTCCAGATAAGGAAGGTATGACTTGTAAAATTATTTGGATTAGAAAGTATACCTTCCTCATTTATAAATTTTATCAAATATAATTCTTTCTGCCCAAGCATGATTTGAAAGTCTAAGTGAGAAATTGAAATTCTGCCAAACCAGAATATTTTGGAGATTTTTGTGATACTACTAGATTTTTGTGCTGAATTCAAATAATAGCAAATATTTTGTTTCCAATTTAACAGAAAAATGTAGTCTAGATCCATGTATGATTTGATCTTCTGTCTGCTCCTTCACTCCAGTAGCAAAAAAATAGCTAAGCTGGTTGTGGTTAATTTTTTTAAATTGTAAAATAAAAGATCATAGTTTTATTGGATCTTGAAAAAGCTAGCATTTAAAATCCATTTTTCAGTTCTTAAAACATTAATCATGGAAGAACTGGTCAGCACAAAAACCATTACATGTTTTGTTACCTAAGTGAACTGACAACCTTCTTTTCTGACCAGGTTTCACTTTAGTAATGCTGGTTTAATTTGGACTTTGTTGGTTTTTTGCTGATTCTTTACAGGGATAGAGAGAAGCTGATTATAAAAGTAAACACATTTCTGTTTTGGAAAATATGGAAATGTAAACCAACCAAAATAATGTACATAATTACTCCACTCAGAGAAAAACACTTAACATTTTTGTGTATTTATCCCTAATCTTTTAACTATATATGTGTATAAATGTATATTTCCATGTGTCTTTGCATATTTTTTAACTTAGCTGACCAGTTTTTTAGGTCTTTTTTTCACTTATTTGGTTTTTTTCCTAAATAGAATATTCTCATTGTGTGTGGAGCTCATTTCAGAAAGAAGTTGTCAAGATGGACCATCATACTATACTTGTCTTCAACTAATAAGATCATTGATTTTATCAGCTAGAAATAGAATCCATTAGATAGAATATCCAAAATAATAGTGTCTATAACACATAAGCATTATTTTTCACACATAAACAAGTCCGTAGGTAGTAGGCTCTGTGATCTTCAGGTGGCTGGTCTTCTATTTCTGTTCCATAATCCCTATTGTGTAGCTTCCATTCTCAAAGCTGTCCTGTGGTCCAGAATGGCTGTTAAAGTTCCATTTCATCACTTCTACATTCCAGGCAGCAGGAAGGAAAACATGGAGGTAGGGCAAATGGGCATCCATGTTCTTTGAAGGAACATTCCCAGACATCTCTCCTAACAACGTCCACACGTCATTGGTCTAAGTAACATGGTCAAATGGCTACACGTAGCTCCAAGGGAAGAGGAGATCTGCCATCTTTTCTCTGATAACTCTTCTGTGCCAAATAAGAGTACTATTGCTAAAACAGAAGGGAAGAATGGAGACTGGCAGAAGATAGCTGTGTCTGCCACAGATGGATCTTCAGAAACTGTGAAGTTGAGTAGAAGTCACCAGCCACTTACATGCCCATGAGTTTCCATGAGTCACAAGCATTTCTTTGGAGCAGGGTTGTCTCAAATGTAGTGTCAGGTGAACCCAGCTCACAGGGACGTACCTTCACGCTTTGAGGAACTCATTTCACTTCAGGGATGTTATTCACGATAGATCTGCCACATACTAATTGCTGTGTCAAAACTGAAACTTGTTATAATAATGGTTTCATGTCTTTGCTCATATCATATTTCTAGTCGAGCACTGGTTTTTTATTATTATTTACAGAAATGAGGTTTTGCTAGGAGGATAACCACATACATTCAAATCACCCTATCTTTTTTGCCTAAATGTAGAACAACTGCTACTGTACATCCTTTGAGTTTTACACAATTTAAATTTTTTCATGAATTGTCTTGGAAAGATTCATATTTTCCAGCCTTTTGACAGACTTTGTATTTACTGTGAATGTATCCTAAACTTTGGAAAATATAGTAAATATTTCATTTAATAGAAATATGTATAACTACAAAAGCATATATATTTCACTTTGATTCAATAATTATTATTTAATAATTGAATTTTACTTTATAGCATACTTCAAGAAACACCTAACTTGAACATATATTCCTGTGTTTGTTTAATTAAAACAAATATGGCAGCTTACTTTTTAATGCCTTTCTTCCTTTCCTCCGTCATTCCCCCATCCCTGTCACATAACAGTGATTTCACTTAGGTAGACTGTTCCTATGAATATATTTGAAATTTTGCTTCCTCATTACCCTGCAGCTTTGTCTCCATTCTTTTTATTTTTTTTCTGCTAATTAAAACCAGTGTGTAAGACATCTTGTATTTGGTAGTTGTTTGCTCTTTAATCTCACCTTTTCTGAGCATGGATGAAAAGTTAGGTAGTTCTGCATGCCATTCTGCATGAAATGTTATTAACATAAACTATTTAAAATGAGTCTATTTTTTTAGTTAATCATTTTCTGTGTTACTTTTTGTGGTTGTTTGCATGTATACTGTATATATGTGTTTTTGCAGCCTATTCCAAGCCTAAACGGGGCCACCGTAAAACCGCTTCATTTGGCAACATTCTGGATGTCCCTGAGATCGTCATATCAGGTATCATAGACCACCTGAGTTGGTCTAATAGCTGTGGAACCGGAATAATGATCCCTGGTACTTGTAGAATGCTTCTTGCTCCAATTTTTACAAGATATGAAAATAGATACCTTGCATGCAGTAATTAGAGAGACAGATTGAAAAACTACATTTATTCTGAAGCAGTCGTGAAAAGATACCTCTGATCTGCAATAAATGAGGATAAAATAGAAGTGAAAGTAAACCTGTTTGCAGAAGGGAGAACACTAACCCAGAATTCTGCCAACTTCCTCTCTACTTTTAAGTGAGCACATGAGCTAAACCCAGACCTTTTTTGCACCCAACAGAAAGAGAAAACAACTAATTAAAATTTGTTATTTTCCTTGGCTCCTTTCCTTCCTCAGTTACTGCTTTTTGGGTTCCCTCTAGACTTTCTATCCCAGCCTCTTTCTGTTGGTAGCAAGTGAATATGAAGTTGAGAGAAGAAAGGTGCTACATACCATTTTGCCTTTACCTTGAAAACAAAAAGTCAGCTAAATGAGATATGCTGTTTTGCAGGGTATCTTGCCAAAGAATCATGTAAAATGAATGGTCAATTCTAATTTTTGTGTATTATGAAAATATCATAAATTACATGTTTTTATACCTAACTTACACATGGTATTTTAGTGTCTAAAATTGGTAAACTGCATTATTTTTTATGGTGATCATTTCATTGATGAACATGTTACCAGTTTTAATAGAAACTTAAATGGCATATTGACCTTCAATATTGATTAATATATGTTATCAAAATGATAATTTATTTATCCCTCTGCTTTAGGTTTTCCTCTACCTCTTTACCCAAAATCTTGATAAGGAAATACATATTTTCCACACACATTCATGAGTGTGAGATGGATGAATTCTTCAGCACGCTCTCTTTTGCTTGTGATTGTGCTTTTAGCAGTGTTTATATCGTAATTGAATACTTACTGGTTATTTTCTCCTCTACTAAACTGAAAACTGTGAAGATAAAAACCATATCTTTGGGCATTATTTTTTTGTTGGTGGTGGTTATTGATTGTATCTGCAGTTGCTGGCTCAGTGCTTCACATATTAAGCATATTAACAGTGTTTATAAATATGTTTATTAAATAAATGAAAAGACTATTGAGCATCTCTACTGGCGAGGAACTAGCATACAAAAATAAGAATTATACAATTCTTAGGTGCCATTTTGTCTGTACAAAACTAATTTTTCCCTGGTTATCAAAGTGGTTTCTTATTTTACAACATCATCACTATTGCTACTCAAAAAATAGAGTTAATTCATTTTTCACATGTTCATTTTTATTTATTGAATCTGGACTGCTTTAGAAATTAACAAAGTACTTGAGATCATTTTACCTCCATGCTGAAAGGTACTGTGTATAAGGGACTAATGCTTTAAAGAAGTGGAAGCATTTAAACTGACATACTGCTGGATTCTAATTCCCTTAAATGTTTGAGGGAGTCAGGAAAATTTAGACAGATGACAGTATAATTTTATGACTAAGCAAAGAACAGATTATATATGGCAGTATAGCCAATACTATACAAGATAATGGGAGAGGGAGAAATAAGGAAAGAATAATAATTTACAACTGTCAGGTCCTGCTGGCATCTAGTGGGCAGAGACCAGGGATGCTGCTAAACATCCTGATGTGTACGAGGCAATCTCCGCCAACAAAGAATGATCCAGCCCAAAATGTCAACAATGCTGAGGCTGAAAACTCCTGATTAGACGTTCTTTTTTTTTTTTTTTAGACGGAATCTTGCTCTGTCACCAGGCTGGAGTGCAGTAGCACAGTCTCGGCTCACTGCAACCTCCGCCTCTTTGTGGCCTACAAAGTAGCTTAAAGTGCATCTTATTTTACCTTCATGACAACCTTATAACTAGATTACCAGATGGAATCATAGCTGTTTAACAGATGAATAACTTAGATCTGATGATGTTTGGTCATTTTTCCAGAATCGTATAGCCAGGGCCCCAGCCCACCTCTTCTGACTCCAAATCACATCCATTCCTTGTTCTTTTCTTTAAGTCAGAGAAGCTAGAGTAATTTTTCTTGCTTTCTCTTAGTGTTCACATTAAGGAGAGCTCTTCAACCAGGGAGATCCTCTGTTATGACATTGGGCCTTTATGGAATCAGGTAACCTTAATTCTCTTAATTGCCAGAGCAGCAGTGCTATTCAGATGAAAATATTATTCAGTAATACCTTTTATTAAATATTCTTTTTAGGCTTTTCCTCCCCAGATATCAAATATTAACTTAATCAGTTGCACTTTCTTTAATACAAGAATACAAGCTGTGGAATTGACACTAGTGGACTTAAAAGCCAATTATGAATGTGCTCGTAGGTAATATTTTTAAATTAAATATAAAAATGCAACCTGCCGTTTGGGAATATCTCAGATTTCCTACATGACATTTTAATTATAAAGGGGGATGATACTTAATTTCCAAAACGTCTTAATAGTTTCTAGAATGTTTTTGTTCTAAGTAGATTTCCCATAAGCTTTATAGTATTAGCAAATACTTCTTGATATCGTCAAACTGTGTTTCATTAGCATTGAAACCCAATTGTAAACATTTTTTTTAAAATACAGCTTTTTAAAAATCTTACTTATATGGATAAGTAGTTTCAATAATACTTTCTTTTGGCCAAGTGCAATATACTGAGTCTAATGTACTACTTGGAATGAACTACTTCTCTTAATAAGAGCATTCCTTCAAGCATCACAAAAAAGTTTTATATATACATCTTTATAGTCACTAAAATGTCTAACCTGGTCATAGAAAAAGAAATGCAAAGACCCTAATCTTGTAATCCTGTTTTTTGCTTGCTCTTCAAAATTTGTATACTATGCCATCAGTCAAATGTGGAAGAAAAAAGCAACTTAGCTAACAGCAATATTTATCAATTTAGTAGTCTCTCAGGTCATATAGAAATTCACCTTTAATACCTTAAGACTCCCTGTAGGTCAGACTGTATAATTTTTTATACTTCTTCTACCTTATTCCTGGCTCTGAAGAAGTACTGGGAAACTTTTGTATGGTAACTCTTTCTTCTTCTTTCCACTGTCCATCTGCCCTTAAGAGAGTGAGCTATAGCAGGGAAGAAATGCAACTAAGAGCAAATTACCAGTAGAATATGTGACATTTTGCTGACTCTTCCTTTGTAGAGAAGGTCCTGCCAAATAGCAGTGTGCCACCTAAGCAAAGTAAATGTAAATGTGGAAATTTCTTGCCCAGTATTTAGACCATTTGACCTACAGTTTTCTTTTTTCTTTCTTTTTTTTTTTTTTTTAATATAATTTTATTGCATTTTAGGTTTTGGGGTACATGTAAAGAACATGCAATGTTGTTGCATAGGTACATACATGGCAGTGTGGTTTGCTGCTTTCCTCCCCATCACCTATATCTGGCATTTCTCCCCATGTTATTCCTCCCCAACTCCCCACCCCCTGCTGTCCCTCCCCTATTTCCCCACCAACAGACCCCAGTGTGTGATGCTCCCCTCCCTGTGTCCATGTGTTCTCATTGTTCAACACCCGCCTATGAGTGAGAACATGTGGTGTTTGATTTTGTGTTCTTGTGTCAGTTTGCTCAGAATGATGGTTTTCAGGTTCATGCATGTCCCTACAAA